>JAVQKC010158371.1:0-13412 GCA_036025475.1 Philypnodon macrostomus
GGGGGGAGAGGGGGGAGTCTACACGGACACACAGTTCTAGATGAGAGGCTGTGGACTAGGGCTATCCTAATATCACACAATATACATAATCATTTATTTTACCTTTATTTAACCAGGAAAATGAATCATCTCGCTTTACAGGGAAACCTATTGTGCATGAGAAAACCCTACATGCAGACACAGGGATAACATGCAAACTAACAAATAACCACACTTTTATGGTCTTCTATTTGACAGAAAATAAAAGTTCCAAATTAAACCTGTGTTTAGTAAGTTTTAATTTAACCCAAGTTTTAACCCATGAGTCCCAAGCTTTTTATTTATTAATTTAAAAAGTATCATTGGATGATGTTTGAGGTTATTGGTGCCTTTACTAATTAGTTGGACTAAATACTGTATATACACTAGGCAAATGTATGAAGATAGAAATGGCATAGTCAGAATTCTGCAATAGATCTAAAACATTGGAACAGCTGCCTTTTATATGTTAGCCAATTAGAAGTGTTATTAACAGATGCTGCTAGTGCTACAGTGGCAATACTCAGGTGTAGTCGGTAAGATTCCTAAAATTAAATACAAAAAGAAGAAATTCTTTATCTGATCCTGTTCTACATTATAAATCAGGCAATCTGTCATAATTCAAATTGTACTTAAGCCCCTCTTCTGGCCTCTACAGACTACAGACAACCTACTTTACATCATAAAACAGGGTTATATAATCAATTTAAATCATTTTTAAAAATAATATATGTATATATTTTTTACATTTTTAAATTAATTTTAATAAACCCACAAACTACAGCTTGAAGTAATTAGACATTTCTATCATCTCCCTACATTTAAAAGGTTTGTGTAGGGTTTAATTTTTTATTTTTTTTAATAATAAAGACAATGTACATTAATGAACATTCAAACAAATGTAAATGCACCCAGAGTTAACCAAATTCATCGACAGTCCTCCTCCACTGATAGCAATATAAAAAGCCTGCTCTAAACTCTCCCAAATAAAAGAAGCACTGGACTCACATTTTGCACTAAATATAATTATTTGTTAACACATTCTTTTCCAATGACAGAAATGTTCTTAATATTCCATGTTTGCACCAATACATCCACTATCCCCTTCCCTTCCTCCCCAGTTATTGAAGCCCATCAGTATGCAGTCACAGACAGTGAATCGATGAAGCCTGGAGGACCTTCCACTCTGTAGCCTCTGCCGTCATTAATGATAGGAACTGTCCGCTCCCCCTCCAGCGGCCCACCCGGCACATTACCAAGCCTGGAATGCCGCAGTTTATGACCGTCCGCAAATTAAAGTGGTCAAATCTGCAAGGGCAAAGCGGAGCGAGTGTAAACAAGAAGACCAAAAGGACAGGGCCAGAATGGGGAGTTCAGGAATCCAATAAGAAATCAGAGACTAGAGGGGATATATGGTGGTAAACAGTGGTTCTCTGTGGAATATCAGAGCATGGGATCGATACAAGGGGTGTGGAAATGGCCGATCCCATTTTCCAGCTGCAATATGTCTATGAAATGATTCCAGAAATGTATGGAAAAGATATGGCCCTTATGTTGTATGTGCATGAAATAAAGCTCGACTGCACTAGGCTACAAGCAGGATTTGTGTGGTCAATATTATACCATTGCGAGAGACACAGCCACAGGTACAAATTGATTGAGCATTTACCCCTGAACTAGGAGTGTTTGAGTGCTCTGTATATACCATTGCAAGATAGGGTAAATGCATTATTTTGGAAAAAGATATGGCCGTGATTTTGTCTGTAAATGGAGATTAAAAACATACTTGTGTCAATTCGGTACCATTTCCACCAGTAAGTCAAGCACGGTGCAAGGATCTAATAAGTGATTTATGGTTATAGTGTTGCTCAGTTGATAACACCTATACCCCTGTCTGTGCTGTCTGGGTACAAAATCCTGCTGCAAGTGGTCAGTAGAGTTAAAACTAAATATTAGCATTTACCCCTATACTAGAAGATTATCTTTGTAAAAGCTCCATGCATGTATTATTACGAGATAGGGGCAATGCCTGCCTGAGTGTTCCCTGTTTTGAAGATTTGCTAGTGTCAACCAAAAGTTAATGAAAGTCAATAAGGCTTTGTGGAGTCTGCACATGCTCCTCGTATTACCACAGTTTCGCCCTGGCAAGACATGGCGAATTTCGGTCCACAATATATTCCGTCAGCCCTGTGTTTAACTGGCTATTGTCCAGAACTTTCCCCACTTAAAAGTGTAGTCCATAAGTTTCCTAAAGTAAAACGCGATTACTATTGGTCAATGTGGAAACCCACAAAGTCTGATCTGATAATGCTGTAGAGACCAGGGGAGGGACTAAAGTATAAATAATAATTATTATACTTTACATCATAGAACAGTGTCAGATAAAGTTTTTTATTTTTGTATTATTTCTAACATTTTTAAATTTTATTTTAGGAAACTTACAGACTACCCCTTTAAGGCCGGTAGTTACCAGGATAGTATAAATGGAAGATGAATTAATATAACATGAATGATTTTACAGCAAGCAAGACAACTAGGCACACAAATGTAGTAAAAGAAAAGTGTCAAAGGGTTATTAGTAATTTTTACAAGAGAACATATAAAACAGAAGCCCGGAAACATCATAAAAAGGTACACAAACAGTAAAATTTACCTTTACAACGGGAGGTGGCTTAGCAATGGTAATAGCTGATAAAAAAGACACTTTATGGAAGACATGAGAAATATCAACATAAAAAAATCCAATACTGTGGCCCTTTGTTGACTGCCCTCACAGATGGCTTTAGAACAGGGGCAATGGGAAAAGTGAAGGTGAAGCATATTGAGCTGTAGGGAATACCAGGAGACAGGGAGTCACTCTCAATTATAAAGTAAAGATAGTAGTTAGTATGTTATAATGACAAGCTAAAGTAAAAGCTAAAGCAAAACCTTACAATTCATGTGCCAACACAGCCAAAGGGGTTACTATTTCAACTTTGGGTATGTTTACCATGTTTACCAGTGCAAGATAGGGTCATCACACTGGGGGAGGCTGTAGGGGGTTTGACAATGGACAGATAGTTACAGGGCTGACACAGAGACATCATCAGTCACTTTTTCTATTAGATATGGAATAATTAATTGCAACTTGAAATCAGCATTCCAAATTCAGACGTCAGCGCATATGTTTGGATTGTACTGTTTATCATGGCCCTGTTGCAGTCTCTGTCTTTGTCCGGGCCCCTGAGACCCCTGGGGGCCCCTCTCTTGGGACCACCCTGTCCATCCACCTGCTGTTGCCACACCATGGGATCACGCTCGACAGATTGAGCCACTCGGTCCTCCCTCGTTGCTAGCAGGCTAATTACATTTCAAATGCTAATGGATGAGCCCTCGTTAGCGCCACTTGCTAGCTTCAAAGCTTGCATCAGAAGGGCCAAGCACTTCTTCAAAAGTGCCGACTTCACAGGGGAACCAGGGGCCTGTGTCTCTAATTATTACCTCCATGCCAGACAGCTATTTTCAGCCAAACTATGCAAGCGTGTTAAATCTATAATTCAATCTTGAAAAAAGCTGTTTATTTTTGTCTGCGCCAAAACTAGCTGCTAATGCGATGATGCTGCAGTTCTTAGTATTTTTTTAAATAGAAACTCCCTCATGGTGGTGCAACAAAGAATTATGTTGTCAGTGGAGTTTGAGGGGAAAATGCCGACATCTGCTAATGTAACATGTCATTAGCCTAATTAGGGTTAAAGCTTGGAATTCAATTAAGTTAGCATTAGGCGTGTCATCGCTGAGCTCAATTTCTGCAGAGTTCTAGCTAATTTGATGAGTTTCACTTAAATGGTCTTTGGGAATGGGCCAAAATCATGTTGCTGTAAGTCAGTATGGGAGACTTGTGAATTATACCTACCTAATAAAGTGGCCCCAGTGTGATCAACCGCTGCTGTAGTGCTTAAAATTTGATTTTAAGATTTGGCAGATTTATGTTAATGAGTGTTTATTCAAGAAGATTGTGTTAGCCTATCAACAAACTGGGTGTTCCCCACCTAAGGCCCATAGTTGCATGGATGCAGCTTCCAGTCGCATACAAACTCATATCAGGCATATGCGAAGAAGTGAATAATGTTACCTGTTCACATTTATTGCAGCCAAAATTGCACTTTTGATAATGAAAAAATCCACCACGTTGACAAATATTTCATGCACCTTTCTCATTGCAAAGCAGTCTGATTCATTTCCATGTTAAACTGATGTAACCCCACTGTATCCCATTCATTTCCATTACCATCCCTGTATTATTCCATTGCTGTGGTGAAGCAGACCGTCAACACGGATATTTGCCTCCCTCTAATTGTGGTGTGGTTTACAGTGGGCCTTTCTTTGCCTGCATCGATCCTCCGGCAGAAATCATAATCAAATGAAGCCAGGCAGGAAGAGGAGGAAAAGACTGCATTTTAGTGAAGGAATTATGTTTCGACCCGAGCTGACGGGGACCGGGGGCCGATCAATCCTGACGGGCCGTGTTAGGAGATGCATCAGGGTCAGGGAGGGTCACCAGACAATCGCCAATGGGAGAGAGATGAACTTGTCTAGGAGAGAGGCGGAATTCTGAGATGGATGGGGGAATGATAGAGTAGACAATGCATATGGTTCAATAAGGAGATTGGTGTTTGAATGTAGATTGGCAAATTGAATTCAAATGAGAATCAATTCGTTTTACATGGTGCCAAATTACAGGGATTAGTGGTTAGAGGCCCTGACTTTCATTAAGGAGATTGCTGTTTTGATTACTAGATTGGACATCAATTTCTTATCAACGTCCAATTTCGGGTCTACGTACAAAATTGTATATAAAATGGGAATGGTTGTTTCTCCAAGTGGTAGTCCTGCTATTAACTGCCTATTATTCAGTGTGTACTCTGCCTAAGACCCATAGTTGCGTAGTTACGAGAATAAACAAACGTGAATGTGGCTGAATGAGTCTTGCTGCCCCACTGTGAGTCCGGTCTGTCTGTACAAATTGATAGCCTGGACGTTAGCTTAAGTCAGACATGAGTGGTGCTATTAATGAAGCTAAATGTGCCTCGCTGACAAGTCAAGAGAGGTGCCTGGGACAGTGATATATAACTGACCACTAAGGCATGGAAATAGGTAGCTTGCATCAGACATGGTTCAGTCCTGGTTTAGCCCTTTATGAGTCTTGGTTTAGTCCTAGTTGAATTCTGGTTTGGTCCGGGTGTAGTTTTTTGCCTCAGTGGTAAGATGCTCTGTATTACAAGAAGTAACATCAATGGTAGTAGCTGATTAATATTATATTGTAGTAACTATGGGCTTGAGGCGGGACACAACTTGGAAAATGTGCGTCTTTGGTGATAATTCCCACTTGACATTTTTATGTACATCTCTGCAAAAGTTAGATCATTGGATCATTTCAAATATTGTGGCTGGATTCATTTGGCACCAAGTGAGTTGGAACAATATCCGTCGGTGGCCCAGTTTTAGTTTATGTTTTAAAACCACCAGGATCTCATTAGATTTATAAATTAAAACTGACAATTTGATGAAGATATAATGCTAAAACCAAAACAAAAATGGAAATAGTGGCCTTTGTTTAGTCTCATTTTTTGACCTGGGCTGATAAGTATAGATCAGTATAGCTAATCCTTTCCATTTGCATCACTATCAGATCTGCCAATTATCAGACTGCACTGGAGATGCCACTACTCAATATGAGGCAAGAACCATCAGAGTGGAGTGTCCCCCCTTCTATTTTTAACTATTGAGCCTCCAGACATGAATAAGTGAATATGTCATGAGAATATGGCAGCGTGCATGAATGTGGGGGCAGGCAGTGTACTAGGCTGTTGCTATTTATGTGCAACTGGTCATGCGTGGTGGACATCTGAATAGACATAATGCATTATGGAGGAACTGTGTTATGTAAAATGTGAGACCAGCAACTATGGGCCTCAGGCGGGGTAAATCTGGGATAATAGAAAGTTGCAGGGTTGGCACAGAGACATACACAGACACATTATTTTCACAATCATTCTCCCCTCTTCTTCCCACCATCCAAAAACATGCTGTACATATGCTAGGGGAAATGTCAACTGAAATTTTGTGTGAATGTTGATCTGCATGTCTTTGTTTCAGCCTTATGACACTGTACAGAATTTACCCCGCCCCAGGCCCATAGTTGCTAAGGCACCATTCACCAAGCCTGGCCAGCCTCTTTTCCTATTCTATACAAAGATGTTAGTCTGGTCTCTCATTGCTTGCATTCAATTTCAAGGGACATACAGAACACAGCCTGTTGTTGGAAGTCACATTAGCAAAGTTTCTATGTGACACGGACAACAAAATACACACTGCTGCAGCTCATAAACAGCTCGTGATTGGTCCGTCCACAAAATCACAGAGAAATGATTGAGCAAGGAACCATTCACCCACAACCCCTATAATGAAAATACCTGGAAGAAATTAACTTGAACATGCCACTGTATATGCATTGGCAAATGTGCTAATCATTTTTTAATGGTATTTGAAATTGCATATAAGAATTAGAATTCTACTTGTAGTGGGATAATTCATGTTTTACAATAATTAGAACAATGATATCCCTCTTTGTATCCAGCAGGGGGCAGACTTCCCAACACCCACCCTTTCTAATCAAATGTGTTATCAGTGTGTTGGCCTATCTCTGATGCATCCACTAATTGCTTTCTCCATTCTCCCCATTCCCCCGGGGACATCCATAGTACATGCTCAGTTTGGCTCCATACAAGTGTGGCCCCCAGCCCCCAACAGCTCTAGAGCATGTGGACCCTACAATGTCTGCCTGCTGAGGTTAGAGGCATCCGTTTGAAATGTCACTGTATCACACTGACCTTTCAAAGACCTGGAACTAATCAGAAGAGAAATATAAACCCGTGTCTTAAATGGCAACAATAGTCACCTTTGATCCCAGTGTTTGTTATACGACTGATTCAAAGACTTATAGGTATATGCTAGGGGAAAAACAAAAGCATGGCATCATTTCTGCTTTTATTTGGTTTGGTTTGCTTTGCTTTGTCCATATGTTACTTTTGAATCATTTGCCGTGGTGAAAAGTAACTATATTTGTTTTGGTTTTTTTGTAGTTTACTGCCGTATATTTTGAGAAATAAAGTGTATATTTGATTATATTTTTTAAGCATTTATTTACCTTTACTTTAGTCCCACAGTTTCCCCTAGGATTTTAATCTAGGGGGTACAACAATTAAAATATTTAACCTCGATTTATCAGACAATTGGAAAATTCAATAATGTTCAGACCGTCTTTTGACGAACTACTGTAGATTTAAAATTTCAAGACACTATTATAACGTGTTAATGTGCCTAGCCCTAAATAAATGATTTATCTTGTCTCCATATGAAAAGCAAGTCACGTTTCTACTTTACATAAAAAAAAGTATTGTATGAGCTCAGTAGTAAAGCGGGTAATAGTAGTAGTTGTGTTCTGCAAAGATTTAAAATACAACTTAATACTTTACAATTTGTGAGTACTTCTACTCAACTTGAATACTGTGCACACTTTAGTAGTAACATTTATTTGACTTAAATACAGATTTTGAGTGCCCCCCACCACCATCACCACAAAATACTACCACAACAAAATCAGGTTAACTTGAAATAGTTGAATCTATGTTCCCCCCTACTGCATGAAAGAGAATGACTGAATGTATATGCGCCCTGTCTAAGGCCCATAGTTCCTGGGCGAGACTCCAGCAACCCACAACCCGAAATACAACAATACATCATCCATTTGTTTTTCAGTTTGACAGAGAACTGAAAAACTAAAAATGCATAGTCACAACTCAATCAATGTTTTACAAAAATGGATTTCAACTGGACGTTTTCCAAGTTATGTCCTGCCTCGGGCCCATAGTTGTTCAGAATGACTCCCAAACCCTAACAAGATGATAAAAAATATATAGGAGCCTTGTTCATAGGCACATCCAGCACTCTCTAGAATCAGCCGTTTAGAACCAATTCTCCCCTTCTCCGCCGAAACTCTGGAGCAACATACAATCAATACACTTTCACATGGCAATTAGCTAATAACACATAGGACGTACTGGGCCAGAACTGTGGGAGATGGAGCGGTAGAAGAGGAGGATATGGTCTGCAGATAACACCCAGAGCAATTTTTTCAGTGTCCAAAAACTAAAGACCTATAAATGATGTAGACTAAGAGGAGTAATTATATCAGATGGGAGAAAAAAAAAACGAATCAAGATGGCTGCTCAGGCATCAAATTTGTAATAAACTAGGATTTATTACAAGACCAGTACCATTCCACCATATACCATGGCATTGCTTAAATAAAAAAAATATTGTTATTGCTACATAAAAAAAAAAAAAGAAACATGTGTTTGCTCCTAGTAAATGAATGAGCGAGTAAATTGCTGTGACTAACTAGCCTCTGTCCAGGTCCTCCCCCACCCAAAGTCCACAGTGGGATAAACTTAAGTGGGAGACCAAAAAATAAAGTATCATGTTCTCTATTTGTCAGTATATATGCAAGTTAAGTTTGCTAAATGCTTGAGAAATTGCTAAAAATGAAGAAAGAATGAAAGAAGAATTAGTGGGGACACCTGTATCACATGGTGTACATGGAATCTGTTTGTATCCATTTGATGAAGACCAGATGGCCGGACTTGTTGGGGCTAAGTGAGGTCCATTAAGACATGACCAAACAATAAAGACATTTTAACAGAATATTAGTTGATCTTCCCGTGGACCCACCACCCGCGGGAGGTACTTAGACTGCTGCCTCCGCGATCCGGTTTTGGACAAGTGGAAGAAAATGGATGGATGGATGGATGGATGGATGGAATTTTGATTTGTTTTTCAACTTCAGCTCAGTTCTTGATTGCCAAAACCATCCTGATTATTCATAATATGCAATAATTTTAGGCAATGCTAAAAAGCCAAAAGCCAGCCATGCTTACTTTGTTTTAATGACTGTTGATAATTCACACTTTTCTTTTTGGAGAATGTGATCTCATAGGACCATCCCACTATTTATGCCAGTGTCTCCATGTTTGTTGTTGGGGGTTGGTGTGTTCACTGTCCCATCTCAGCCCTGGAGATGTGAGGATCAGTGCTGCCTTTGAGTCTGTGTCTTGTCCTTGGATGTAGGTCAGATCTACCCCATAACCATCTCTTATCTCATCTGCAGCCGCTCCATACTGTTGACACAAGACCACATAGACAAGAGCAATAAGAGTGTCCTCATTAACTTTGTTCCTCTGTCCAAATCACTGAGCTAAAGTGAAAGTCTGGAAAGAACACATGCCGTTTGTGAGGTAGGGGTTTTAGATGTGGAGTACAAGTGAATAATGAAGACTATGAAGATCAATCCAAATGTTTAAATGGTGTTCATCTAGGGTCAAGGGCAAAATATTACAATATTTTATGTATATTGCACATTCCCATGTACTGTACTTTTACTTCAGGTCACGTTTTAAACATACTTTAAAAAATGGAATTCAGGAACTGGTTGCTTCAAAGGTTACTTCAACTTTCAAATTTGTTGCTTCAAATATTAAGCCTAACCCTAACCCTTGCCCATAGCTCTGATCAGAGGGAGAGAGGCCAACTGCCTACAGAGTTTCACTAAGTTTCTCTTGTTTATTTCAGGACAGCACATGTCTTATGCAGCAGGTATGTTACATATATGGTCTTAGAAAATGATCTACAGTGTGACTGAGGTTAAAGGTCATTGAACTATAGTCTAATCAAATAACCTAGGAGACAGGTTGCAAATGTTACAACTTGAAACTGTATAACATTAACAGGAAGAGTGTCAGAGTGAGAGAGTGTCATACCAAATACTAATGAACCAAAAGAATAAAATAATAATTTAATCTGTGGTACCATTTTTTTTTAATTTTGTGTAGTTGAGATTCCTGTTAGGAAAGGCCCATCCCAGCAACAATGGGCATTAGGCAGGGTACTGCTTAGACAATGAGTTAGTCGCAGGGCTGACACTTTATGACACTGATAGGCACATTCATTCACTAGGGGCAATTTTTAACATCTCCAATTTAGTAGTTTATGTGAGTTGATTATATATTTACTTTAATAAAATGGTTTCCTACATTTCTGGAATTTTTGGAATAGTTTTTGAAACTAGAGAGAGTTTTGTCTGACATGAGAGTGGACTGTGGTTGAACATGGCCGTCAGTATATCCCCCATTGTTTTGTATGATCATTTTAACACACACATCACCATCACAGTGCCAGCTACAGATTACCTCATGGTTCTCCCTGGTCTGAATGAGATCCTTTCCTGTTAGCAGAGGTTACATAATCCCACTCCAGGTATATTCACTACACTGAGCCACTAAGATGATTACACATGGAACTAACACAATTACCCATCTCTAACACAATTAACACCAGCCTGGTTTGTGAGCGCCTCACAGACTGTCATGCAGATTAGCTCCAGGCCCATAGTGAACACACACACACACAGATGAATCACTTATATGCTTCACTAAACCAGTTAATGTCAAGCATCCTGGCCCCAGAGTCTGCACGCAATGGTGGATTCTCCCAGGGATGGTATAAAGTCAAATGTAGCCATGTCTTGAAGCTAGGTTTGATGATAGATTGTCTAGCCCCAGTGCAGGTTTCTGTACATATAATTCAGTCTTGGTTTAGTTCTGGTTCAGATCTGGTTTAGTTTTGTATTGGCCTATACCTGGTTTAGTTTTCATTTAGTCCTGTTGTTTATCTTGACTATGGTTTAATGCTGGTTTAGATCTTAAGTCCCAAACATGTGGCTATAAAGTGTGGACTTCTGCTGCTGTAGCCCACCGGCTTCATCTGCCTTTCTATTGCCTTATGTCTTAAATCTGGCATCAACAAGACATTTTCTCCCACTAACTACCGCTCACTGGATTTTGCATCTTTTTTCAGCACTTCACCCGGATCCACGCAATGTTCAAATTCACATGATTCTTTAATTGATTTTTCATTCTGATTCTTTGTTTGAACTTCAGCAGGTCTATCTCAAACACATGTGTGCATTGCTAAATCCATTTGCTTGATGCAATTTAATCACGAGCCAGTAAGCCCTTATAAATTTGAGTATTATAGCTTTTAAATTTGCTGCCCAAGTCACAAATTTTCCTTCCAACTTCAATTACTGACTTTCACAGCAACTGTCCCATCTCACTCAGTCCTGCCCTGGTTTTTGAACTGTCAGTAAATCAATCCCTTTTTTCTTCCACCCCCGCCTCTCCTCCTCTTCCTCACATGTCTCTTCCTCCCCAGGGCTGCGGAGTGTCCGTTCTGGACCAGAGACTAGCATCAGTTCAGTCTTATCAGAGCAGGCACACAGGGCCATCGGCAGTATGTTCATCAGATGTACTTGTCTGATGCTGCCAAGCCCCCAAAACATGGAAACTACTGCAGTGGGAAGAGAAAAAAAAATCTGGTTTAGTCCTAGGAGTGGATTATCAATGCATTTGGGTCCATGTTCAATCATCGCAAGGTGGTTTGGTCTTGTTTAATTCCATGAACCCAATTGTGACCCGTGGGCTTTTTGTTGCTTTTTTTAGGGCTGAATATAATGTGTAGACTAGTCTTGGTTTAGACACACTTTAGACCATGTTTAGACCTTTTCACTTGTGAACTGGTTTAGTCCATGTTTAACTATTGGATGTGTTTATAATGTCAGTGATGCAGTGGCTTTGGAGGTACAGCAGATTGTCCACATGTCTTCTCCCACCAGTTTATATCAGGCAAGACTGTGGAGGTGTTTTTTGAGGTTTGAAGAGAGGTTCTAGGTGTGAAATTACTGCCATGTCTCTGTCAGTTTGCCCTAGGACAGCTTTGGCATCTGGACTAAGTTACCACCATCAATGAATAATGGATCATTTCAATTTTGATCCCAAGATGTGACCTTTTGAGAACCACTGTCAACAAAGCATCCTACAAGATCCCAAGTTCACAGTGTATGACTTTGGCTATGGAATGGTATGGCTACCACATCTCTGTCAGTGGTCCCTAGGACAGATGTGGCTACAGGACAAGATTGCCACCACCAGTGTCTTAAAATGGACAATGGACAAAGTTGTTTCATTACAATGTTGAGATTTTGAGCCGAAGATTATATCACTGCTTTAATAGTTTTGCTACTGACAAATATTCCATCTAATCTTTTAAGTCGAGAAAGCATCCTACAAGATTTCGCACTAACACCCAGGACTTAGCTTCCGGAAACCACAAGCTTAGCAAAAATATTGGCCCAAACCTGAAATGCTGTCAGTGTTTGCTTCAACCCTTCCTGATGACATTGAGTTACCTTCCGAGGTGAAAGATAATCCAGGAAGCCACATAGACACTTTCCCTTGAGCTTATCTGCTGTTGCACTCTTCCACCCACACTTATCCCTGGTGAAAACGAGACCTTATTAGACCAACTTATGTGAATCTTCCTAATAACTTCCCTTCTTTTTGACGCACACTGGGGCTATTTGCTCCAGTCTGTTTTATAGTTTTGCTGTATAATTGGATTGGCAGTTACCCGGAGCCAGGAGCAGTTAGGAGCTTGTAAAATGTGTTTTGTTTTTCAAAGATGGCCGACTCTGTTTTTATTAAGCTCTCGGCTGGAGTTGAGTGGCTCTTTATAAGCAATGAGAGGGTGAGAGCGGAGTGGAAGTGTTAGATGCCACTTTTGCAGCACCAGACTAGTTTGTTGTTAGCCACGTCCCAGGACAGCACTATTAGAATCAAGTAATATTGCCTAATGATTGTATTTGAAGTCTTTTTTGCTACTTTGTTCTTGTTGGTTATGGATTGGACCTTTTTTTGAAAAATAATTGTGAGCAATGTGTGAAACCGATTTCTTTTCCCTGTGTAATCTAAAGTTAACAAGATGTAGAACTGCAATTTTAATAGTCAAACTACTACTAGACTGATCTATCCCTGTGATTCCCAAAGTGGGGTCCGGGCCCCCCTAGGGATCCGTGAAGGTACTGCAGGAGTGGCCCCAAAGTGTCTAAAAGCATCTATCATGGGTATTAAACTGTGTTGTTTTTCAAAAGTAAAAAAAAAAAATCTGTGAAATAGATAACTAAGTTTTGAATTTTAACAGGGAATATAAGATTAGATAAGATTATAAGATTTAAAACACTCTTGATTTTGGGAATGGCTATCCAAATACTCTTTCCTGACTGGTTGACAAGTGTGCAATAATTGAACAAACTTCTTTACCTTCAGATTCTTCCACCTTGTCCTGTTAATTATATCGGCGAAAACAGCGTGTCGCCGATATTATGGAATCACGTCGGTGTGCGTCCGCGTCCGCAGATCCTAGCTGTGAACGCGATAACTCAAAAACGAATTGCCGGATCATTT
>JAVQKC010158429.1:0-20854 GCA_036025475.1 Philypnodon macrostomus
TCTTGTCCTTTCAGTCATGACCCAATGACCATAGGTGAGGTTAGGAACGTAGATCGGCCGGTAAATCTTTACCACAACGGTCCGGTACACCGACCACATCACCACAATGGTCCGGTACACCGACCACATCACCACAACGGTCCGGTACACCGACCACATCACTGCAGAGGCTGATCCACCTGTCAATCTCACGTTCCATCCTTCCCTCACGAACAAGACCCCGAGATAATTGAACTCCTTCACATGAGGCAGGACTTCTCCACCAACCCGGAGAGGGCAAGCCACCCTTTTCTGGCCCCTAAATCACATTTCTTCTTTATTGTGATGGTTTGGATTATTTGTGCATGAATAACTCCAATGGCTTTATGCACGTGACTTGAGCTCACTAACAGGTAAATAGGTCTCTAATGTATATCTAAACGATTATATGTACGTTTTAATTTGACATTGAACACAGACAGCTTTCCACAAACTTCTTTCATTTTTGCTTGTCTCCATTTGTTAATATGTTTCTTCACCTGTCTGCGCCTCCTTCTCAATTCAAGTCAGGATATTTTTGTCAAGCTTTTGAGATTGCCTCTTTTGTATCTAACAATTTTCCTTCCCGCTTCTTCTTCCAGCTCTCATTGATGTTTTCACTCGATTCACTACGTGCGCTTGTTTGTGAGCGAGTGTGTGTGTGTGGGTGCAAACGGGCCTCCTATTATTTGCTTGAGCTGTTGCAATTAAGATAGATTGCTAAATATTCTAGATATGTGCAGAATGCTGGGATACATTCACACACAGAGTTGCTGGCACCCACCCACTCACACGCTTGAATTGGCTGAGGTCCAGTGTGGCCTATGAATTCATGGCTGGTGGAATATTAATTGAGTTTGACGGAGGACATAAAATACCTTCCCTTAATCTGACACGGACCATTACGGTTCAATACTGACATGGGAGCTTCAGTCATCGGCGCAGTAGCATAAGTGCATCCGAGTGGGCGTGAGAGAAACAAATAGAATAGACTAGTGGGATACAGTAAACGCCTGTCATGTTGTGTCTGGATGATTCAGACTCAAAGGTAAAATAGTACTCAATATATACTCTCAAGTAAATGTACAGTTACTTTAAAATCATATTACATAAGAAGCTAAAGCAGGGGTGTCCAAACTATGACCAAATGTGGCCCTCAAAGCCCCATTGTCCCAAATTGTCTCTTTAGTGCGTGTGATTCGACAAACTCCAACTAATAGAAAGCATTCAATGTGAAGCTTTTTTTTTTGTTTATTTGTCAGGGACCATGTACATTAGCATTAATCACAGAGAAAATATGCCTTGTACCAGATTATAGCTCTCAGAACTATTTTCCATCTGCAGTCCCTGGATATCTTTTCTGTGTGGTTATTATATAGAGGGAGACTAGATGCAAATATACAAAATAAATATCTGGTCATCTCAGCGAGTGGCCCTCTTTAGTGGTAATTTTTTATCAATTTGGCCCTCAGTGAAAATAGTTTGGAGATAAAGTATTGAATGCAAAATATACCTTAATTAATATTACTACAGCTGCACTTATTTACTAACATTTCTCATCACTTCATCACTTAAAGACTGGATTTCCCCGAGCTACCTTTCAATCTTGTGCTTTATTGAGGTTTTGAGGTCATGGGTTCAAGATCCCAATGGAGTGCCCAAAAACCAAGTCTTGTAATATATGGCCGGTTGTGTCTTAGGGGTATACTGTCTATAAAGTGTAGTGGAAATCCCAGGTAGAAATGTACTTCCAAAATCTGTAAACTGTAAACTGTAAAAATATGATTTAGTAAATGTACCAAATAATAAGTAATGTAGATTATGAATAAAAAAATGGTTCATGCGCTCTTAAAGGTGTAGTCCGTAAGTTTATATATAACATATCAAAACATAAAAATATCTAAAATTCACAAATTATGGCAGATACCTACTTTACATTATAGAACAGGGTCAGATAAAGCATTTTAGAAAACTTACAGACAACATTAAATCATACTCCGCACCCCTGTCCCACTGTTCTAGATTTGGAACTACCATTCACACTAGCAGTTCAGCTATAATTAACACTGCACTATCCAACACTGAGCCAGATCAGATGTGACTGAGACAAAAGTAGACCAAGACATTTAGGAACAGAACCCTGACCTTTTAAAAATAGACTCCATAAACTGCCAGCCTCCACATCTTCACAGCCCCATTGTGATTTTATGTCACGGTCTATGGCTTTACTATTCCTTCTGTCTATACGGAGCGAATTTTACAACATGTCTGCGAGCTTCAAATAACTCAAAATAACTTAAGCAGCCGAATCCTTCTGCTGTGAAGGAACCTTTCTAAGATAAGCCTTCATTTTGAGGGCATGTTGTGTACTAATGCATATGTTTACGACGACGCTTTCACACCTTGATGTTAGTGTTATGGTTGTGTGTGTGTGTGTGCGTGTGAGATAGTCAAAGCTACCGTTATGTCAGCAGCACAGTGTGACTGAGTGTGACTGCGCACACAGGTTGGCTCAGTCATCAAGGTAATTAGTGTGTAAACCTCCTCGATGTCGGTTCAAAGAGAATTAACGAGCTCTAGTTAATTAACAGTCTCCCTCTCCTCTCGTTACATGTGTCAGAATACTCAACACATGTGTTTGCGTGTGTGCAGCATCTGTACTTGCTCACTGTGGGTGCACTTGTGTCCACATTAGGACGGCAGCCTGTTTATCTATGCTTCTTCTCTGCTTTGTATATCTTTACCTACGCTTTAACCAGACCTACTAATATGGTTGCCGGGGAGCAGAGTTTTTCCCTTTGGATGTGTGCTCATTCTCATCTTACTGGTTTGTTGCAAGTTATTACATGCTACTTTTTTAGGTAGGCATTATTACCTGTTAGTGAGCTCAAATGGGCAATCAGCCTACCACACTGCATCAAGCCTATGGGTTTATTAATGCACATATGTTCTCGACAATCTAACTGAAGTTTAAAACAGTTGTTGTTGGTGGTGGTGAGTGTTGTGGATGGTGGTGGTGAGGGTTGTTGATGGTGGTGGTGAGGTTGTTGATGATGGTGAGTGTTGTTGATGGTGGTGGTGAGGTTGTTGATGATGGTGAGTGTTGTTGTTGGTGGTGGTGAGTGTTGTTGATGGTAGTGGTGAGGTTGTTGATGGTGGTGGTGAGGGTTGTTGAAGAAGGTGGTGAGGGTTGTTGATGGTGGTGGTGATGGTTGTTGAAGAAGGTGGTGAGGGTTGTTGATGGTGGTGGTGATGGTTATTGATGGCAGTGGTGAGGGTTGTTGATGGTGGTGGTGATGGTTGAGTATTTCAGAAATAGATTTTTATTATTTTTATTTTATTATTATTATTCATTTGCTACATCCTACAATTACACAAAAAGATACCCATGTCTATTATGGTACACTGGTATGGGCACACACAACACACATAATTAAGAAAATAAGTATTTAAAGTCAATTTATACATTTGAACAAATTGAATCCAAATCTATCTTGACTAATTGGACTGATAAGACTTACTAAATCTAATCACAATATAACTGAGATCAATATCTACTTATTGCCCTGTGCCCCGTCATATTCCTCTGAGTAGATAAAGCTGAATTCATTCCGATGCAGTTCCATAATTACATTAGAAATAAACGTCTCTGAGCTCATAAAAGATGTGTTTTTCTCCTTCTTTTTTTCCCCTGTTTATTAAAAATGTAACAGACTGTGGCGGAGCGAATTTGTACATTTTAATGACTCCAAATAAAGGCGGATGAGACATTGCTAATATTCTGCAAATGTACTTAAGTAGTGCTGCTGTTAGCTAGTCTGACCCCGCATTGGGTGACCTTGTTTCACCTGCATGGTTTACCAAAGTAGTGACTGCGCATGATAAACAGAAAAACATATCCCGCATTGGGCGCTGGAAAAACAGGTAAAACTAGGACGAGGGTGGTTTTATGGGACGAGCATCAATCAAGTGGACACCTGACATCTTGTTTGTAATCGCTCCTCCAGACACCCCAAATTTTCTTTAATGATGATTGAGGGCTGTAGTTTTTAGTGCTACTTTTCTATGCCAGTTGTCCTTCAATTGTGAAGGAGCTCTTGGAAGTTGCAAAATCGCTATAAAGATGACATTTATGTGACCTTGGTGGCTTAATATCAAAGTTGCAAAGCGTTAATTAGCTTCTTGAAATGTTTTAAATAGCCGATGGGGTGGTGAGAATGACCTCATCACCTTGACAACAAAGAGGAAAAAGGCAACTGTATAGTCTTTCTACTGCAAGTACATAATCTCCATTCCTTAGTGGAAGCACAGCAGTTATATATAGCAATATCAATAATAGTTCAGTGGCAGTATTTATAGACACATTGGTCAAATAAATGTTGCCCCCTCTTGCGTAACTTTAACTGGGCAGAATATGAAAGGGAATACAGAGGCCGGCTATGAAAACACACACAATGAAAACTAATACGCTTATGTTGACACCTCATGTGTGCAGGCATGGCTCTACACCAAACCCACTGATCAGACTATTGTCTCAACATGTTTTCAAATTGTGTCAAATCTACCAGTCTTCTTGCACTTACATGTATGTGGAAGTGAAAGGTAGAGTAGAATACAAGTTAAGTGTACTGATAATGAACTAATAAAGACATTGGATGAATGTTATGGTACACAGAATTCTGCTGAACAGTAAATCTTATTATATTTCTTATTCTTATTTATTTATATATTTTACTTCCGGGGTCACTCCAGCTCTTACCATACAGCCATTTAACATCGAACACACAAGTGGTAAATGAGTTTGTGTCAGTCCTAAGCCACTATGTATATATATATATGTGTGTGTATATTACCAGTCAAACGTTTGGACACACCCATTCAATTCAATGGGCTTACCAAATTTTTTGACTGACCCCCATCAAAATGAAAATAACAACTATAAAAAAATATGATATGATAATATGATATTATGTAATGTTAGAAATTCTGGTAACGCTTTATGATAACCATTTATAAGGCATTAAGAAAGCATTAATTATGTGTTTATAAACCTTTATGAGTCATTTGTAGAACAATTTAAAATACACTAATAAGCCATTGTCCATTACAAGTGGCCTAGTAACCCTTACAAACCCATTATAAACTGATTATTAACCTACAGGTTTAGTTTTGTTAATGGCTTACCAGCACTTAAAATGAATCTATAACTGTTAATAAATGTCTTATAAAGGCTTATAAACATATATTAATGCTTATTGATGCCAAATAAAGGCTTTATTAATGCACCTTATTATAAAGCGTTACTAAATGTATTTTTTTTTAATTCACCAGCATTCATTCGTGCTAGTTCTACTCTGGAGCCACCAGATGTACAAGGAACTGTAATGCATGTGTGTATAAATCAAAGGTTTATAAGCCTAGTAAATGGGGACCTTTTTATACCTCCTTTATGACTTGTATATATAAAAGGGTTAGTGTGTAATTTATCAAAACATTTAATTATATTTCTTGCTTGTGACAATATATTCCCCATGTTTAAGTTTGATACTGTGGAAAACTATACTCCAGATGTCTAATTATATATTAAATTTCTTAACAGCACCTACAGTGTGAAAATAGCTTGTGAAATATCACATTCATTTCCTTTCATTTTTTTTTCTTTTATTTTTTTATCTCATTTATAAAAACTGATATAATTACTGTATTTTTAACTCACAGTTCTAACACCTTCAACAGCTTACACAGTGCCAAAAGGTTCAAGTAATTACTAAAGTGCAACGTTAGAAATCGATGCAATTTCTTTGTACACTATGTATGTATAATGATAAATACAGCACTTCATGTTACAAATAGATTTTAAATTGGTCAAAATTGTCAAGCTACTGAAAAACCTTGGTTGCCTACAAGTGTGTTTACTATTGACGGGTGCAAGAGGATCGAAAAATGAAATCCACTGACAGAAAGCATCCTGCTAAGGCTCTGTGAACATGACAGATGTGATAACATTACATTTGACGAAGATATATTTACACTGGTTATTTAAATATAGAAATGATCTGAAGATACATTGTGATGTAACCAAGCGTGATTGCACTGGGACATGCTTTTCTCAGGGCTATACGAAGAACCTGTTTACACAATGTGCTTTAGTGGGTCAGGTAGACAGGTAAAGACGTGCCTCTTGAGAGTCTGTGGACAGAGTGGGGATAAAACAGAGAAGAATGAGCAGGGTGCAGGAGACACAAGGTGGATTAGCATGGGTGACGTGTTGTGAAAAGACAAAAGACAGATGTGTTAAGTTTGCCTGACCGCAGACGCTGTGAAGTTCAGACGGAGAGACAAGCGGAGACTAGGCGGTATTCGCAGAATGCACAAAATGGTTGGGAGCAGGTTGAAACTCGGTGTAGTGAAGCAATAGGAAAAGCATTTCTTCTGCAGATGTTGATGGGGCCAGGAGCTCTATTGCATTAGTACAGACATTAGACACACCTGTTTGTTTGAGCTCACACTTGTTCACGGACACACACCCAGACAGTTCTGTATGCAGTGTGACTGTTGCGGTGGGATCACCTCTGCAGTAAAAGCAATCCTTCCTCTCAGTATTCGACACACACACACCAAAGCTCCTTTAACACTGCTTTTTCATCATCTTTTTATAGAACTCACTTTTTGTTAATGTGGTACTAAAATATGGGGAGTGAGTTGGTTCCCACAGAACTACTTTAAAATGTAGAGGCATAGACCACAAGCAAGAACAAAGAGCAAAATAAGTTCAGAAAGTCATAAGCAGGAATACTAATGGGGATAATTATGTTAGCTCATGTTGGTACACAGATCCACAATAACTTTAAGGGATTTCTTATAGCCTCATATAAAACCCAAGCGTTGATATATTTACTTTATTTTGTGTTATTGCCTGATCATCCTCATGCCACAAGCGTTCATGTTGCTCCATGATGCACAATATTGATTTATGCATATTACTCATGTGTAATTCTTTTTACATGTATTTTTATTGACGTCTATTTACTACAGATAGAATGTATATCAACTGAAGACATACAGCTGTAGTAAATTGATGATACTGGTGGCCACCCCTTCAGCTCGCAGGTGCACACCAACACATTTATAACTATGCAGCATGTATGTTGCAGTGGGACCTCCTCTGCAGTGCAAGCAGTCTTCTCTCTCAATATTCCTCACACATGAAGTCACCTCTCATTTTACCCCTTCACTCCTGCTCCCTTTTCATCTCCATCTCCCTGTCATCCACTCCTGTCCTTCCTCCCCACTATCCCCTATCCCCTAGCTCCTTGTTCCCTTTGCTCCGCTCCCTCCACAAGCAGGTGATGTAGCAGGCAGCTCAGCAGTATCTGACTATCAGGCCTGACTCTGTGAGAGGAATGATAATCACTGTGCTGCACTGCAGAGAGAGCGGGCGAGCGAGCGAGGGAAAAGTGGGGAGAACGAGAGAGAGAGAGAGAGAGAGAGAGAGAGAGAGAGAAAGAGAGAGAAAAGAAGAGGGGGCATAAGGTAAAGACTGGAAGGGGGGCAAGTGCTGCAGCAAAGTGTGTATGCGTGTGTATATGTGTGTATATGTGTGTGTGTCTGTGTGGGAAGGGGGTATGTACAAGGATGGGGTAAAGGGAAAGACAAAGAAGAATGAAGTGCAGAAAAGTGAGCATTGCAAACAATTGCAAACACTCACTTCCTCTGTCATGCTCTTCCATCACTGACAGCCAAGAGGGGAGGAGGGGTAGAGGGGCAACTGCTGCAGCAAAAATGTCTCTATGTGCGGGGCAAATACAAGGATATGGGGTAGAACTGTGGGGAAAGAGTCAAAGACAAAGTGAAGAAACTGAGCACTGCTTTTCTTCCATTACCTCAAACCCCTTTCCCTCTCGTGTCTCTTCCTTTAAGTGCACTAACACAACACTCGCAACCCTTCCACGACAGCCCTACGAGCACAATAGCTTGTTGTACAACAACCCCGCCGCTATGAGCCCCAGTCCTAGCCTTGTGTTGGAGTGCCAGAGAACATTAACTGCAGCAGCGAGGTCATCTGATCGGCACTATGCGGTCCTTCTCTCTCTCTTTCTCCTCTTCACACTGCTGCAGTCTGCTGCCGGGCCCCCCACTGGTCAGCGCCGGAACTGCCTGCCTGCCTGCCACGTTGTCTATGGGCTGGTGTGCCATCCTGATAAATTAGGATGTATGTATGTATGCAATTTGCTAATGTTAATCACTTTTTTCTTACTAGAAGCAATTATAGACACGCTGCATGGCCCGTAATGATAATAATGGCTACAAAGTGGGTGTGTACACATTTTATTTAGCGTAAAAATTGTCTGTTTGTAAAAATGAGAAGAAAATCATTCTGTTCTCCGCTGCAATGCCTTCACTATATGGCTTTGTTACCATCAAGCTGTCCACTCTGGCATCGTGATTTCTCTCTTTCTTTGTCTCCATCTGGGCTCCCCTACCCTGCAGATATTTGCCGAAAAATCACTGAGTCTGGCTTTTGAAGTGTTTATCCTTTTGTGTGTTCAATGAGGTCTATAGGGGTGGCATAAAACAGGAACAAAAGCTCAAATGTAAAGCAAGGCTTATACCGGACAAATGCCCCTGACTCAGATTAGTGGCTTTGTGCGTTTTCTTTTATGTGTGTGTGTGTGTGTGTGTGTACTGCGCATCACTTTCCACTTTGTCCCTAAAACAGTCATCTCTTATAATATCCATGACAGCGAGCATTGTTAGAGAGGATGAAAACAGGATGGTGGCAAACAACTGGCCTTCTGTGCGTGAGACCATGCATATGTATATACTGCTATTTAGATGCCATTTTCAGTACATTATATGTCTTTGTATAAAGCCCATTATACTAATAAGAAGTGTGTTAGTAACAGGCTTTTTCCCACCCACCGCTATTGTCCATTAAGGTCTGACCAGAGGAGACTGAACAATGGCTTCACTGTGGGGGCCACTGTGTATGAAATCGTAAATGTGCGAACAGGGCTAAAGATATGTAGCTGTCCGCGCACAAGGCCAGCGGACAGAAACGCACACACAAAGACACACAACCTCCCTGTTGAGAGTGATTAGGAGCGCTGCTGTGAACAATGGACAGAGTCAATAAAGTACCTCCGAGACATCCGGATACAAGAGCAAGGTCTCTATCCCTCGGCCTCATCACACCTCCCCCCAATCCCATCCGACTTTTCTCCACATCCTGTATACTTTCTCCTCTTTCTAGGCTATTTGTCATATCAGATCCCGCTTCCTGCTTCCTGCTTCGCCCCGTCCGTCATTCCGTGTGTCCATCTCACACTTCTCCCCCCCTCCACCTCATCCCCACTTTTGCGCCCTGGGTTCCTGACGGGATGAGTTGACAGAAGTTGACACGCAGGATCGCAGCGTCCGAACCGAAATCCGCCCAGTCAGTTTAGTATCAACGTCAGTCACTTCCACAAGGTTAAAGATAGCTGCGACTAATGTGCTGTCACACCAGACAAACAGGTAACACGTAGACTTTTGATGCCCAAGTGCTGTGACAATTTCAAAGAGGAGGCGGTGGATGAGTATTAGCGTGTTTGCAAATGGAGTGAGAAGGGACGATGTTAGCAGTTGGTATGGAGAGCAGTGTAGACCACATGTAAGTAGTGGACTTGTTATATTCTGATAGAAATCATTGAGGCCCGTAATTACAATATATATGTCGTTTAAGGTGTTAAATATGTGACAAGAGTTGATATCATAATACATATTCACTCACTTAATCACATGGCAGAAACTAAATGCATTTTATCAACAGATATAGGCTGGAGACAAACATGCTGAAACCAAACTAAGTCTAAAAATCCTATAAAGAGAACATTTCCAGTTGATGTCAAAGGTCAGAAGAGAATGTTCTAGAAAAAGTAGCCATTTACAACCAAGGCCTGCAGACGACCATCTTTACACACATGGCTCCATCAGAGAGGTGATATCTGTCGTGGGATGGGAAATAAAAATAATTTTGGCTATGTACTATAAACAAATGCAAATATAATTTCAACGGTCAAGTCAATGAAGCAGAATATCACACCTGATCACCAATCTCGTCGGTTGCGGCTGCCATGCGGTGTTGGGCCATTGTTAAGGTATATTGGTGAAACACAACTACTTCTATACTCTAAAAAAGATCATGCCAGTTGAAGGTGACCAAGCCCTGAGTCACATGAGTCAAATGTTCTTGTGTAACGTGAAAAAAACAGCCACACAATCCGTCTCATCGCTCACCATTCTCTCACTGTCTATGAGTCAGGACATTAATTCAGTCATGGCCGTACACTAATGGAAAATGGTAATGTGGTACCTCTGCATGAGAGTACGGGACCTGACCGCAGCCCTATCGACCCCACGTCAGACGCAGTAACACACCAACGTCTCGAGCCTCCTCACCCCCGAATGCCCTGACAATACTCTCAGTGTGTGTGAGTGACAGAGGCGGCGTTATACTGGGCAGACACACACGCACACATAATACACGCACACATCCACACAACATCACACACGCACACGCTAAAGAGCCCAGACAGTGCACTCTTTCTGTCTGCGTTGCTTATTGGCCCCATCCTTGTCGCATAGGCTCAATCACTCTTGTCTCTTATTTGACGCAGAGTAGCAACATAAAACAAATCCAACGTGTGCGCAAGTGAGTGTGTGCGACTGTATAATTAATGTGCTTTCATTTTCTTTGCGCTATGAAGTATGCTTTTGGTATGCAAACAGACTCCTTGTGTATACTTCTCTATGTGTGTGTATGTGTGTTGCGCGATACACCAGAGACAGAGTGCAGAGTTGGGCCATTGAGCGGAAGGAGGAGAGTTAATGAGAAAGCAGGGGAGACTCCGAGCCGTTCACATCGATAACCTCAAACTGCACTTCAGCCAAATACACAGCACTGGCTTCATTTTCACCAGTCCCCCTTTGAAAATGGTGCCTGGGTATTAGGGTTAAGAGACGACTTCAATGGATATCCAGCAGAGTTTCAGAGAGCTCAGCCTTTGCAGAAGAGTCGACCTGATTATTATGCTACAGCTGTTGAAGTTTAAAAATGCTAATTTTGCACACAGCTAATCTGCAGTAGAAAATGTGTTGTCTGCTAAAACAACAGGTATGCAGCAAAAACAAGACTTTGTAAATATGAAGCTGGCTCATGCGTGTCAGCAACAACACTGAGCAGGTAATCTAATCCAAATGGTGCCACCCTCAATGTATCATTTCTAACTATGAATGTTGTAAAATGCTATAAGCTTATATTGATAATGATGGTAAACATAGAATTACTGTTTTGTGTCCCACCTCAAAAGTGAAATGAAGGATTGCCCTACACTGAGATTGTCCTGTACAACATGTTCATGGTTAAAATGTTTCAGGTGTCAGGACAGTTAGAAAATTACAAACACTATGTAAAACTAAATGTGGCTGGGCAGCTATGGGCAGCTACTATAACTCATTGTGACAAGAGAATAATCAACAAAACCTTTCTTGTGGATAATGAATTGATCCGCTGACAGAATTAAAGTGTTATAAAAATCCCATTGGTAGCCACAAGGTGAAGATGTTTAAAAAAATCACTGTGTTTTTTTTTTTTTTTATGAATATAATTTATACTTATGAATCTGTTAAGTGTGTGTAAAAACTGTAGGCCTCTTTTGCCAGTATCTATCGGTAGTGAATGTCTATATTTGAAGAGGGACCACACATCCTAACCAAAACAAAAAGTCATGTTTTATGTATTGAGTTGTCTTTCTGATGTTTTTGGGATACATTTTGCCAACTACTCCCAAAGCTGTTGATTGATTGGAGTTAATTGTTGATTGCTAAATTTTTAAATCCTCTTTAATGTTTCAGTTATATTTGCATAACTAGATCACACGAGCTAAAAATACACATACATTTGACTGAAGTGCGGAAGTTCACGGTCTCGTTGAGAGCAGTCTGGATCTTTGCATCACATAACTCCCCTTATGGGAGTTCAGTTATTAAACCATTCATAATGCAGAAATAATGCCATGTGAAAATATTATCACGGTGTAAAAGTCACACCAAGCTGTATTTTATCATGCACCATCCATTCAAGCCACTCAAACACATAAAAACAACACCAGCTTTGATATGTAATTAGTCGTACTTCAGTCAATAATTTTCGATTCGCCGTTTGATCATCCCTCCACCCTTATGCCTCCGCCTCCCCTTTGCGGCTATGATCGACTTAAAATATGGCCGTGCATGGTGAGCAAGTTTGACTTCTCGCCTTGAAGAAAAGAAAATGAAAAATAGAAAAAGAGAAACCCACTGAGCGCGTGTAGAGGTGAAATAGTTGATTCAACATATTTTTGACGGAAGGCTCCCCGCGACGGCTCTGCTGGATTTAAAAGGGCCGTCGTCAGCAGAGGCCAGCATTAAAAACACTCTGGCACATCAAATCCTAATCAAAGCAAGCTCTCTTTTAAAAGCCGTGAAAGCTTTCATGTTAACACGACACTGTGACCAAAGCTTTATTCACGCTTTTAACAGAGACTGACCGGTCAATGAACAAATGTGTGTCTGCTCGTGACAATGAGGCGTATCTATGTCAACAGAAAGTGAACCTGCTTCTCATCTTACACTGGTGTTGCAGTACTGCAGATACTTCTTTACGAGCTTCATTTTCAGGTATTTTTTAAATTTATTTTTATATTCTTGAGGATAAATCACCTAAACAGATCATTTTCAGAGAGGACTCCAGAATCAAGTGCATACTCAGGCCGGATCAACCAGCCGGACATCACAGCAACATCCCCCAAAAAAGTAGATCTTCACACTGTGGGCCCGCTGAGCCAGCTGGTCTATGATGGGATCTTGGAGAAATCCTACAACTCCATTGCGACTAAATGAATGTATACAATTAAAGCTAGTGGGGTCATGAGGTACTTTAACTGGTTTCAAACACAAGAACAGGAATTATATCTGGTTAAAAGCCAAGCCTCCCACAATGTCTGCTCTTTGTTTGATGGTAGTGAGCCATTGATTTGTATTACTTTTTCTTTTGCACTAGTCTGGTCTCAAACTGCTCCCAGTGTGCCTTTATTTCAACTTGATCTCAGCCACTGAAAGTCTTGGATTAGTCACTGTGGTCTTGGACTCATCAGAAATCTATGAGACCAGATTTAAAAGAAAAGGACTCAAGTTTATCCTGTAAAATTTCTTTTTAACCCTCTGCCTTCTCTCATTGGAATGTGAGTATTATAAATAATGCTGCATTCCAGTTGTCGGAGCTCGGACGTCAGAGCTCAGAAGACTTGGAGTTGACGCGTCCCAGTTGTTAACTCGGAGTTCTATTTGTAGTTTTCTTGTAAAAAAGGGCGTCGCCATGTTGGATTTCTCATCTCGGGGTTGTCCGAGTTGCACCGAGTTTCCGAGTAGGAATTCTGACATCATGGGCCGCTCCAGATGATTTTTACGACTCAGAACTCGGAAAACCCAAACTCCAAGTACAACTAGAACGCACCATAAATGTTTCTGAAATTGCACTAACCTCACCAAACAAATCCATAATGATGTGTTCTTTTGGCAAAAAGTTATGGAATCTTGAATCTAGTCTCGGTCTCGGTTCACAGTCTTGTTTATTCTGATCTTGACCATAACACCGTCTTACTCTGACAGTGTTTGTGTGTGTGTGAGTATGTGTGAGTGTGTATGCGTGCGTGTGCGTGTGTGTAGGTGTGTGTAAGTGTGTGTGTGTGAGTGTGTAAGCGTGTGTGTGCGTGTGTGTGAGTATTTATGAGTACGTGTGTGTAGATGTGTGTGGGTGTGTGAGTGTGTGTGTGTGAGTGTGTGTGTGCGTGTGAGTGTGCATGTGTGTGCGTGTCTAAGTGTGTGCGTGTGTGTGAGTGTTTATGAGTGCGTGTGTGTAGATGTGTGTGTGTGTGGGTGTGCATGTGTGTGCGTGTCTAAGTGTGTGCGTGTGCGTGTGAGTGTGTGTGTCTGACTGTCCTGGCTGCACACAAATCCTCATTTACACTGGGAAAACAGGTGTGGGGTATATTATGAACCCAAGTACATATACTTTCCAAGCCATCTCAGGTTGTTGCCTCAGATGTGAGCGTCCTTTTATGAAGCCAATTAGTGGTTCCCATTTCATCCCCATGGAAACCTGCTTGGGGCTCTAATTTGCAGCTAAATTTGCATGACTTTGATTACATCTTGTTTATGTATGTGCCACTGTTTATGTTTGTGGGAATCTGAGAAAGATTAAATAAAAGTGTTCATTTTGGTCCTATTTTTTGCCCTATGCTTCACAAAGTAAGTTTGTAATATCTGTATTTGTGAAATGGGAGAACTGAGACCCTTAAATAATGCATATCTGACTGGTACCTGCACAGGGCTGACCCATTAAGGGAGCGCTTTACTGTAATGTTGTGCAATTACTGAGTATAATATCAGGAGGTGGGCATTGATTTAAAGTAAGTTCGGGGAAATTTTCTTTGTTTTGGTAGTCTCAGAAGTCCACTGTGTTGTGGGCTTTGTAGCTACATCTTACTGTGTGTGTGTGTTTTAGGTGCAGCACAAATGACTAACAGGGGGCGCATATGGAGGTGTGGGCTTGGTCTGTGTGGTTGGCCAAACCTCTGCCCACACTTTGTGTCATACTCAAGGCCTGCTCTTTCTGTGTCTTCTCCAATGTCAGCTTATGTGGCAATATGTGCATTCATGTTTGCTGGATTCTAAATTTGTGGTTTTGATCTTAATGTTTATTTACTGCCAGAAAAACTATCCCTTGAATTACAGTCTTTCGTCAAAACAAAATTAAGCCTTGTTTTACCGGTTTGTGTGTCTATAATACACCCAGGATGAAAGACATTGTGTGAAGTCGGATCATCAAAGTGTTGTGTCAGTGCTGATAGCTTCTTGTGGTCAGATATATAAGCTTAATGAGTCAGTTTTGTTTGGCTGCTACTATAGCAGTAAAATGAAAACATTTTAGGTCCATCATTCATCGGCATATGGTTATTCTCATTTGGGGTTGCTATCTCAGCTGCTATAGGCATTAGGTGGGTTAAACCCTGGACAATGGCCCGGAAATCGGAGGGCTGACACAGAGGCAGACATACTTTCAACATCCACTCTCATATTCATTTGCTCATCAGTCGTCCTATAAGCGGATGGTTGGTGGTTCGAATCCAGCACAAAACTGTTCATAGTGTCGTTGTGTCTTTGGACAAGATACTTAACCCACATTTGCCAATGTATGAATGTGGTTGTATGATTTGTGCTAAGTGGTGGCAGCCATGTTTCTGTGAATGTTAAGAGAATTAATAATGGACTTAATTGTAAAGTGCTTTAGGTGTCTAGAAAGGTGCTATATAAATGAAAGATATTATTCACGAGAGCCATTTGGAGTCACCGATTTGCCTAACACGTCCATGTCTTTGGAAGGTGGAAGAAAGTAACTGGAGAGAACCCACTGGAAAGGAAATGCAAAGTCCACTTAGAAACTCTATTAGCAGCACATTTACATTTTAGGATTTGGAAGAATTTATAATTAAAAAGGATGTGTCCAGCACTGCTCGAAATATTCAGAAGACATGGCATTTTGAAGGGGCTCATCAAGGATTTAATACACTCACTTAACTTTTGAACCATTCACTATTAATAATTAACATTTCAGCATGATATACAGTAAGTAAGCTTTCCTATTATATCTGTATGCATGAGCTTATATACACATATATAAACAGGATCGGTGTATATTTGATCATTTCTATTCTTGTCTCAGGGTTAAATGAGTTAAACACACACAAGAATCCACAGTTGGTCCAGGGTCAAGGCTGTAATATGGAGCAACGCTGGAGGCTGAGGACTGCCCACTCACATTTATGTAACTTCTTTGGGCAGGGCAGGTAGGCAGCTCTGATTCTTCTTCTTACACACACTGAAATAGCCCTTAGATAAATGCTTGCCTGCTCGGCTGAGTGAAGCGCTCCTCCCCTCTCCTGTCTTCTCCTAACACTGGACCCACATACCTCATTTCTATCCTTTCATTCCTTCCCATACCTTCTCACCCCTAGGCGCTAGCTCAGAACGCTCCACATTCTGTAACTCCACATCTCTCACCACTCACTGAAGCATCGCCTCTTTCTTCCCAGTCCCTCTTCATCTCCTTACCCAATTCTCCCAAGTGCTAACCACCCTCACCAGCAGCACCACCACCACCCCCTCCAACTTCTCTTTAACCCAATGTATCTTAAAAGACTACAGCTACTAACCAGGAATTTCTTTCTTCCCATCCCCTATACTTTTCTTCCCATGTTTCGCCACTATCTCCATCTTGATCTTCTGATTTATCTATCTTCCTCCAACAATCCTAAAACAGATGGTTACATTTAGCCCAAGGCAAAAACATTGGCTACGGACTACAACACTACCAGCAGGGCCAGTCTTTCACACTCACACACAAGATCTAATAAGCTGATATCCGCGGAGAACCGGGCTCCATTTCGCTCAAAGCAAAAATGCATAAAGCGTCTTGTGCAAGTACAAATATTCACACCTTGGGCTTGTTTCTTGGTAGCATACTTCATTTTTTATCTAATAAGGGAAATACAAAGTTAGGATTTGAGTAAAAGAAGGTTTCCTATTAACTAATTTGGGGAACAAAGTTAGCTATTTAAGACATATATGGATCCAGATGGTGAACGATGATAAGACATGAAAGCTCTTAGGGAGAACAGAGAGATCAATCAGCAGGACAGACTGGATATGTGAGTGTTTGTCTGATGTCGAAGTAGCAGGCAGACATGGAGGAAAGCGTGTTGGAAAAAGATGCTGTTTTATTGGATGAGTTACAGAGTAATGATTTGAGCAGCAGACAGTATAAGGGAAGTGGTCTATGGGAAATTCAATCTTCCACAACAATGTGCTCCAAAATAGTTTTGTACATTTGAGGTGGTGTGAGTTTGTGCATTCATGTATTCTACCTGCAAACTCCATTTGGCACACGGGGTCTGGCAGTCAAAACGTCTATTAACAGACAGGCCAGGATATTCAAGCTGTCGCTAATGAATTTTCTTATAGAGAAGTCTGACAGCTTTGATAGTGGAACAGCCGTTACAAGATGAACAATGTCACAAACCTCAGCCCTCACCTAAAAGTAATTTATGTGTATATAGTTCCATTCCAATCCATTACATCTTCTTCTGCTTATTCGGGGCCGGGTCGCGGAGGAAGCAGTCTAAGCAGGGACGCCCAGACTTCCCACTCCCCAGACACTTCCTCCAGCTCTTCCGGAGGAATCCCGAGGCGTACCCGTGTCCTGCGTCTCCCCCTGGCCTCCTTCCGGTGGGACCTGCCTGAAACACCTCCCGGGGGAGGCGTCCAGGGGGCATCCGAAACAGATGCCCGAGCCACCTCAGCTGACTCCTCTCGTTGTGGAGGAGCAGCGGCTCTACTCCGAGCTCCTCCCGAGTGACCGAGCTCCTCACCCTATCTCTAAGGGAGCGCCCAGCCACCCGTCGGAGAAAATCTCACGCTCCATCCTTCCCTCGCTCTTGAACAACACCCCAAGATACTTGAACTCCCCCAACCTGTATATAGTTCATATTCTCCTAATCCTAGATGCTGCAAAACTCTTTGACTGACTCCAATGTCAAGACATCCCAACTGACAAAACCACCTCTGAGCCTAGGAGCAACTATTAATAGTGCCATAAAACTAAATATTAACCATGGCTCAACCTTAAACAGTTAATATGTTGCATCAAGAAATACATTTGCAGATTTAACATTTGATTGCAGGCTCATTTATAGATGGAATAGGTGAAATGAGTACATTTTCAGTTTCAGAACAAAAAGAATATACAACAATCTGCATCTATAGCCTAAAATGGCCTTGCACACATAACATAAGCAATAATAAGCAATTCAAAAGGCTAGTTAATTAATCTGCTAGGCAAAAACATCTCTTTCACTTCAGGCAATACGCCATCAGTCACATCAAATTTTGTACAGTGAGCTAATAATTCTGTACAACATAAATGCACTTGGATCATCTGAGTTGCCGGAAACTTTACATTATTCAATTGACCCAAGTCTAATTGAGTTCATTTCAAAATCTATTCATGTCAATTTATTTCAGCCAAATTCAATACCACTTAATGCACCGAAGATTCTTTTGTGTAGGTGGATAAAACCAGTGACTGGGGCTAGTAAGCTGTCTACAATCCTTGTCTAGTGCTGCAAAGAGGGCTTTTGTTTAGCAATATTGGGTGAAATTGCTCAACCCACAGACAGCCATTAAGGTAATGCTGCAAGGCACGGTAAGCTGAATGCAGAGCTGTACAACACAGAGCAGTCTTCAAGAAGAAATGAAAGGATGCATCTCAGCAAGGGGCGTACGATGTAGCCCTTTGTGTTTGTGTGAGTGTGCTTGTGAGCCACTGTGGTGTAGATACAGATATGTGAGATGCTCGGAGACAGAGTGTGCCCAAGCTCACACATGTGACACAATACAAATGGGATGGAAAGTAAAAAACTGATGTAACAGCTCGAAAACTTTCCTGTTGCCATATTGTTATCAGGCGTTTATGGCAAAAAGTGCAGGCTGTATGCATAATGATCTGGCCGGATGTGTAATTATGTGCTATTATGAACACACTGGAGTTTTTTTCCGTGGCCAACTAACACAGAAGCAAACTGCCTTGGCATGTTGCAGCTTGTGTGTGTTTGTGTTTGTGTGTGATGAAGACATTCCAACATTCTTGCAATTTCAGAGTGAGCTTGAGACAAAGACGGAGGAGTTAACACTGTAACATTATCAGTCAGTGTGTGTGTTATCACGTGGGAAACAGCCAGGACAGACAGACAGACAGACAGACAGGGGGCCTCCAATCATAAGTGAGCTGTGTGTGACCTTGATGTGTGAAGAAACAGACAATTTATCTCCTTCGACTTCTCGCAGTCGTCATTTTATCCCAGATTCTCGCTTTGTCTCACATTCATTGTCCTGCTGTCCTGTGATCACACAATGGTGAACGCACACAAAGACGATGCACTGCAAGACAAGGCTTTATGTTCAAATACATTGTTTTACATGTGACTTATTTTTTTGTATTATTTTCTGCTAGCCATTAGTTTTATTATGCTGTCTTTCAAGTGCTTGACAATCTCCCCTGAATATGTTTACATAATACATTTTGGGCTTTTCACTGTCATAATATGAACCTATTATCTTTTTATTTTTCATATTTTTATTGTCTATCATTTTCTTAATTTCAAAGTCAAATTTATTTATAAAGCATATGTAAAACAGTCAGAGCTGAGCAAAGCGCTTTACAGACTAAATAGAGACAAAAGCATGTAACAATACAATAATAAGGAATAAATAGACAAAGTAATAAGATACCAGCCCAGTTATCTTTAGCCAGTGGCAACCAATCAAATACATTGAACCTGCCCTAAGAATCAACTAAACTACACTGTGAGGCATTCTTCAAACAATCACAGTTGATCTCTTCTGTGTCCTGATCATAGTCACTACTTGGTATTTTTACTTCAATGAGTCACTAAATACAGTTACTTAATATTTCATCCTAGTCTTTATCAGTGCAAGATATGAGCCACATTTCACATACTCAAAGCAAGGTGACATTGCTGACTGCTTTGCTCAGTTTGGAGTTCCATTAAGTGTCTCCACAAATGTATCTGAGATGTCTGTAGTATAAAAGCCCAGACAACATGCTTTAAAGCAGATTTTGTCTACAAGCCCTTGAGTTGGTGGAACAGAACCTTCACTGTCTGCAACAAAATTATGCAAAAAACTACAGCACTGATTTCCATAAAGACATTAGTAAAAGGGTAGGCCATAGACCATGGAAGAAACCGATACATCATTAGACTAGCCTCCTTGCTCAAGTAATGACCAGCGTTTATTACACGACAGAGGTTGCATATTTCAGTAACATGATCAAACTCCTGCAGCCAAGTGACACAGTGAAATATAGTTTGCATTCATCAAAAATTTAGATAGTGGACCTTGAGTTGAGTGTGTCTCATTAGGCGACTAATTCCATTAAGGCTAGTGCTAAAACCATGTCTGACATTAGATACAGACCAAGGTGCAGACCAAGCAGCTTCAGTGTCAGCCGAGACTTTTAATGTATGATGTATCCATAAAGTCCAGTCACTGTGACATGTTTGTGGAGGTTAGTATAACGTGAATGGCTTTGGTTTGAAAAACTCACTTTTGAGGCCAACAAAAGCACACAAGGCTGCACTGGGGTTATTAGGAAGTGAGTCAATCCGCTTCAGACACAGCTTTACTGCAGACTGTAACAGGTTGTTTTTGAGGAATTGTTACCTATGCGAACAATTCCAATAACACGTACACCTTAGATCTGCAGCTCACTGGAGTCTTTCTCTTTTCCTGACCATTCTCTGTAAACCATAGAGCTAAAAATCCTAGTACGTTGGCTAAATGGTTGAATTATAGAACAGGTGCACCTAACAGTATGCACTTTGTGTTCGTGTTGTGGTCTACTGCAGTAACTATGCCTAACATTTAACACTGAGGAGCTGTGTGGGAACATACATATACTGTATGGAAGATATAGATTCTGACATTCTGGTGGAACATCAATAGTTCCTGGATAAGCATGTGCTGGTCACCACAGCCAGACAGAGCAACGTAAACACATCTGCATCCATTTTCCTGTAAATATTTAAACCCTTGCTCTCCTTGTCTCTCTGCTGTCTCCTACATGGCTCACGTTCCCTCCCCTGGGGGGGGGGGGGGGGGGGGGGGGGGGGGGGGGGGG
>JAVQKC010158432.1:0-10461 GCA_036025475.1 Philypnodon macrostomus
CCTCAGGGACCATACACCCTCAGGGACCATACACCCTCAGGGACCATACACCCTCAGGGGACATACACCCTCAGGGGACATACACCCTCAGGGGACATACACCCTCAGGGACCACACACCCCCCAGGGACCACACACCCCCAGGGACCATAAACCCTCAAGGGCCATAAACCCAAACCCTCAGGGGCCATAAACCCAAACCCTCAGGGGCCATACACCCTCAGGGGCCATACACCCTCAGGGACCATACACCCTCAGGGACCATACACCCTCAGGGACCATACACCCTCAGGGTCCATAAACCACTGGCTGTGCCTAAATGTATGTTTGGCCTACAAAGATGAGTTTAGTAGTCACAAAACAATGCATGAGCTAATGCCGAGCACCTGTAGCTCTGAAACTTCCACAGACAATAAGAGAAGAGGACACTGTTTTGTGTTTTGAAACTAGGTAACCATTGGAGTTGGTTATTTCACACAGATTATGTGCCTGGAGGGAAGAGCCATTACAGACTACATCATAATAGCAAAAAGACCTTGAATGCAGAAAGATGTACAATCTCAATGCTTATGACACAATTGTTTTGGTCAATTTTAAAATGTAGATGTTGATAGTTTTGCATTGTTACTGCTGTTCATTTGTGTTTGAGATGTGATGTCTAATCTATTTTCCTCCTCAATCGAATAGAAAATGACTAATAGTGACTAACCAGGATGATAAAAGCTAAATGTTTTATTGTTAATAAGTTAATAATGAAGAAGAGTGCATTTATGGCTCCTATACCTTTTCAAAAGAAATCTTTGCATAATAAAATAAAAGCTATACAAGTTATAAATGTCATGTTATAAAGCAGAATAGCAGAGGCCTGTAAGCCTCAGTATAACCTTGACTTTTTCAGCACAAAGCCGTGAAGTCGATGCAGCAAACGGCAGAGTCTTTGAAGCCGTGCTGCAGTGAACCTTGCAGGAATTCAGATGTGTCACTATATATCTCAACCCACCTCCTCTATGTCTTAGTTCGGACAAACAGATTGGCTTAGATGAGAAGGAAAGTGCAAAGAAACAAAGAAAATAATATAGGGAATATAATAGGGGAAAAAAACTTTCAAATTCATCTGTTGAAGGTTGAAGTGAATCAGTTACATTTACTTCACCATCTTATTAAATAAAATGTACTTCTATGAGTTTTATCACATCATACATTTTTACTTTTACTTGAGTAATATTGTTTTGTCAAAAATGTGTGATATTGTTACTTGTGCCTTTATATAAAAACACATTTCAAGTGTTAATCAGTAGCATTTTCCCCAAATACATAATTTAGTCTTATTTGAGTACAATTTCCTCTGAATCCAAGTAAGTGAAAAGGCTGATGGGGCTCGACTGGGCTCTTTGACTCAGACCAAAAATGCCCCTCAAAAACCCTAGCCTATGACTGCTCAGTCTCTCGTTTCCTGGACAAACCTAGACAGTCCTCAGATTACTGATTGTCTTCATCACTGACTAGAAATCAGTGCATTCCTCTTCATTATTGTTGGATGGCACTGTCTCAGTAGACACACATGACAAGTCCAATGTTTATACAACACAAAAGTGAAAGGGTAGAGTATTTTAGCATGTTTACATTCAAATCTAAAGCCAGAGCGTGTGATTAGTTATAAACATCACAAAGACTGTGCTGTTGGACTCCCTCTGGGGCTCACCAAGAATCATTAGATGAATTTTACAATGAGGAGATACAGAAATGTACTGAAAAAAGAAGTTTCGATACACTCACTGACCACTTTATAGGGAGACCTTCTCCTGTCTTCTGCATTTCTATTACTTAATTATCTCAAACTAGTCTCTTACCTTTGGCATTGCAAGCCATTTTTGGCCACTGAACTGCAGCACACTAAATATTATTTAAAAAAATTCTCCATTAAGTTAAACCCTACATAATATATCTTAGATCATCGATTTTTATCAAAAGTTGAACAAAATGGTGTTGCTTCTCAATGCATTGACTGTAACTAAACTCTATATATCGCCCCAACATCTCAAAACAGCTGCCCTGTGTACGGCCCCATGTCCCGGGATAATTAAGAGCCTAAACGACAGATAAAACAAGGGTGACCCAGTGACTGAGCAGCACCAACAAGACCGGCCTCAAATTACACAAACTGCAGGAGAATAAGGGGTGGAGTCCACACGGCTTCAATTACAGGTATATGAAGACCATGGGCTGCTGGCTCAGTCGATAACAAAAACCCTCAGATCTCAACTGAAGAGGCGTGAACTTGGCATGTCAAGATCTTACTGCCTCAAAACATGTAAAAAAAACACACTTATTTTAGCAATGTGGTTTTCCTTATGTGTTTTTTATTTGATGCTGCACAAACAATGCAACCGTTTGGAATAATACTCTAGACAAGAGGGGACAATGTCAATGCGATTTACATTTGGTGTGTATGTGGAAGTAAGCGTGCATATTTCTGTGTGTGTGTGAGTGTGACATATTAAAGAAGATGACAGTAGAGGGCTAAACCAGGCCAAAAGCACTACAAAAAGAATAAATAAAAAATATTGATGCGAGTGTTAGGGTAAAGAAATCAAAGTGATACTTCTGATGAAACTGAAATCTTCACTCTGCACACACGCTGCAGCACATCTCAGCTAACAGTGACACTGCAGAATATAAGGCATTAGTGTATAATGAAATGTATAGGGTTAGGTGTATAACCTACACTAATGTATTTGTTTTGCCTATAACCTACAAACAATTACAGGAGTTCCCATGTAAGAGAAATCAGAGCAAGTAAAGATTTTAGCTCAAAATCAACATTAACTCATATATTTGACATATTTGTGATGGCCTACTGGCAGTGCTTGATAACCATGGGCATGAGTAATAAAATACATCAGACTTGCATACAGACAAGATCCAGGGTTCTTACTGATCTGGTATCGTTGGTCACTAACAAACACAACACTGTTGCCCTAGTGTCTGGTTAATATATAAAAAATATATAGGAAAAATATTTAGTGTGTAGAAAAACAGCTTCATAAAATCCTTGAAGCACAAGAATTGGCCAAAAAGTCTATGGGGAGGATGATCTATAAAAAGGTGAGATCAGAGCAGAGCCTCAAAGCGGACTGACTGAGCCTGGATGAAGGTGTCCCAGCATGCAGGAGGCAGCGTAGATAAAACACCATTTGGGAGCGGGACCCCCTGCCGCCCCCCCTCTGTGTTCAGGGCCTGTGAGCGCCTTTGCCTCTGAAATGCTAAACACAAAACCCCCCCAGGTGCATTCACCAAGAGCCTCCAGCAGTACCTCTATACCAACTCAAAACAAGATCGACCTTCTGCCATTTGGTGAGTCGTGGCAGCTTTAAGAAAGACTGCACTTGGTCACTTTATACAATATAATCACGATTAATTCAATTCTACAAATATAGCAATTTTACCACAAATATCAATATCACCGTAGGAAACAGAATGATACAGAACTATTACAGATTGATCTACTATTTGCGCACACGTCTGAAGCCCCAGACAAAAGATGAGCAATTGGGCGACTCTAAAAAAGACACAAATATTGTATGTGCTCATTTTATATTTTCTGAATTGTAGGCTTACATATGTGACAAAATCCTCCATGTATGCACAAACCCCGTGTACAGAATATCCCAATACAATTTCACAGTAGCACAACACATTTATCCTTGCATAGAAATAGAGCTTATTAATGCATTTCCAGTGTACCAACAACCAATAACAGATCACATGTATCAGAAACTGGGGGAACCGTCAAATCAAGCATAAGTTTGTTTTATAATTCAGAAAACATCTCCTCACCAGAACGTGTGATAACTTGAGAGATTGAGCTAGGTGACAGTTTAACACCAATCCGAGTCTGACGGTAAAGACGTCGGTGTAGTAAAATGCAAATGGGTGGTGGTTAATTCGTCAAATGTGTCAAATTTAGCAGACTGGTACAAGAACACAGGCCGCTAACAAGAGCAAATCCGCCGGGTGTCCCAGATGTCCCAGATAAACCTCAAAGCGCACAGCAAATCATACAATGTCCTTTCGTGAAATACGTCAAGCAAATGATCAAATAAAACAATATAAATGTGTTAAGGCCTGTTTGAAAATCTTGTCAGAGCCAGAAGGGTATTTAAACCAGCTCAACCCAGAGGTGTCACACACAGAATGGGTCTATTAAGGTTGCTCTGATGAACTTACCTGCATGGTAAAAACCCCCAGCTCCTGTGTAGAAAGCTTCTTCATTTGCTCGGCCAAAACTTGCGCTTCCTCCAAGATAGAAAACTCCTCAGCAGCCGCGCAAAATCCACAAGAAAGCGCAGACAAGATCACCACGAAGCTCCACGAAAATGCCACCACGACCGTGCCCGTGTGAAGCCGTACGTGTTTATCCCGAAAAGGGGTGCGTAAATTCGGCGTCAAACCCGAGAAGTTGTCCCCTGCCCGCCTCGCCATGATGGCCGGAGCAGCAGCGGCAGAAGGGGGTAGCGGAGGAAAAAACTTCAAAGAAAACTACTTTTACAACTTTGCGGCGGCGTCAGTTCTTTTTCCCCAAACAAAGTCTTCAGCTCTTCCAAACGCGTAGACCGTTGCATAGTCCGGAAATCCTGTTAGTAAGAAAAGCAAATCCATGCGTCAAAAGTGATATAGTTCCCGTCTAGTAAATGTTGTTAGCGTTTCGTACTCGAGTAGCTCGAACTCCTAGCGAAGTCTGGCAAAGTGTGTGTCAGCCGGAGATTCACCACAATGGAGGGGGGCGGGGGGGGGGGGAGAAAGTGGGAGGCGTGGAAACGGCGAGCCCCAGCGGCGCCTGGATTTTGGATCAATGGATCAGGGCTACGTGGTGCGTTCAAAGGTGGCTGGGAATAATGCCTGGTAAAGACTACAATGCGCAATTTGTAGTTTTATTACATCTAATTGTTTTACTTGCATTTACATAAAAAAATAAAATAATTTATGACAACTGTTTTTCCTTGCTGCAAAAGTTTTATGAGTGAAATTGGTTTAACAAAAACAATATTCTATAGGCCAGCCTTATTCCTGTTTATATACATACTAAATTAATTAATTAATCAATTAATTAGTAGCCTATGCATGCAAGTGGCTTTCTCTTGTCTTTAAACCAACTGGTAAAATAATATATAATATACATAATTCATAGGATAATTGAGCATTATACAGTCAATGACTGAGAGACTAGGTGGCTTGATATTGCTCTTTAGTTTCCAGTTTATGTAAAGATACGCTCAAACTCCACTCCTTGAAAAGTCCATGTCTTGTTTTAGACTTAGCCTTACTTTCACTGTCAAAGCTGCTTTGAGAATTATTTAGAAGCTTCTGCACATTGATAATTCACATTTTCATGCACACTAGCACGTGCAATCATCATGCTTCTTTCAAGGTCAATGCAACAAGGACTAGACAAAGGGTTTGGGTTTCGGGATGGTTGAGTGACACACACACATATACAACAACAATGTTGCATATACACATCTTGGCTTGTTTTCTTTGCACGTCCTCTTTGTTGCACCTCATGGAAATGTCCAAGTGAGATGGATGCAGTAAGTGAATGGCCCACAGCAGGTCTGACAGTATCTGGCTGTAGCTGAAGCTGAATTAAGCATTTGTTCATGTCTTTGGCTGCAGATCTCTTCAGATGTTTGCCGGCCGGTCAGATGCTTAAGACGCTTACAAACACAAGGATGTTTGAGATCTGCTGTGTGCACCACATGCATTATCAGCTACATAGAAATTCCCAAACTTTTTATTTATTGACAGTTGATTTATTATGGTAAGCAATGAATTGTGTATTGCAGTATTTAAAGGTACTTTTCTCAATAAGCCAGTTGACCATATTTGCATCGTTTGCTTAGAAGGGGGTGTATTACATATTACACATTCTCTTGCTGGAGTCTGAATGCTCTCTGTGTTTCTGTGGGTTCTCTCTGTGTACCGCCTTAGGCCTATAGTGGCTGGGATAGCCTCTAACTCCAAGCACCTGAGCAGAACTACATGAATGAAATCGACAAAAGTCGCTAATAATAATTTTTTAAAATGTGCATATTTAACCCCATCAAAGCACCGTGTCACAGACGCCACGTGTTTATGAGTTTGGAGGGGATGCTTAAATACACTGAACTGTGTCCGACCTCCATCTGCTACATGTGTGTCTCTGTTGTACATGACTCTGATCATGTTTAGCAGTGTTTATGGCTACAGCTGGTGCATACATCTTGAGGGACTAAAAAGTCTGAAGTTTCAAAGACGGTATACATAACAATACTCATGATGTTGTCCTTGCATTGGGGGGGGGCACTGGACATGTTGATGGAAATACATTTATTGGTCACAATTTCACTTAAACAGCTGAAAAGGTAGTATAGTATATTTGGATCCATTTTATTTCCGCACTAATCCCTGTGTATATGTGAGGTCTTGTTTTGCCAACACCAGAACATGGCTGTAAAAGTCTAACAAGCCTCGATGTGTCACTGTGAGCGCCTGTGTTTGCCGATTATTGTGGTGGGTTGTTGTCACGCTCAGTCAGCTGCACTTGGCTTCAGCTTTATTTACACAGGAGCATTGTCTACCTCCCACATACACACAGTTAAATGCCTCAAACCTGCTTCATGTGGTCTCAACTTGCAACATATTTTTAGAGAGGTACTATTTCATGTTGAATATTGAAATATGAAATGATATGGAGAGTTCTATTCAATTAGAACTGTCTCTGTGTTAACTAGACTAAACCAGCCAGGTCTATACCAGAACTAAACCAGTTCTAAAGAGGATAAATCCAGGACTAAACAGGAATACAGTCAGGACTAAATCATGTCTAAATAGGTCTTATCTGGACATACAGGACCTATTTATGAATGTCACAATTCAGTTTTATTCAATGTAATATCCCAATTTTATTAAGATAAGGATGTCAATTTCATCATAATTTGAGTTGACTTTGTATTTTTGTCTAAACTATAAAATTCAATGTACATCCAATGCATCATAATACTTAAAATTATTATTTTTTTTATTCTCGAGAGTGAAAAGCAGAACACAAATGAATGCACTGCAGCACAATTCAACGTCCCAGATTAACAGATCACCATAACTTCATCTGACGATAAGACCAAGTACCACGAATGCTGGTCTAAACTGGTCACTTTCTCTTTTGCATTCCCCTTTATCTTTGGCACCAGGTGGCTCTGTGGGTCTAATTAAAATCATGCAAATGGTCTAATCCTGTAAAACTCATTTCTGTGGCTTTTAATCAAGACCCCTTCAAGCTTTCTTTGTGTAATTAAACATTTTCACTCCACGCTCTTTCTGAGAGTGGCCACGTCTAGTCAGGATTGGGATCATTTTATGGTCTGAGCTGCAGTTTGACAATGAGCTAAAAATGTATCCTATGCAGTTGTTATTTTAGGCCCAGACCAGCAATGTGGTAGCACTCAATCTGCTTTAATCATCTGAATGGACAAAAACAGTGGTTCTCAACTGGTGGGTCAGCACCCTAAAGTCACAAGGAGGTTGACTATCAATACATATTTAAGAATCAGGATACCTGAAGCCTAAGTGTGGTCATGGCCGATTTGACAGTGACTTGCATTTTGATTTGGCAAACGTTTTAAGATGGACCCCCTTCCATTGGTCTGTGACTTACATGCACTTTTAAAATATAGCAACAATATCATCCATGTTATGAACATCATCTTAATATGTAGTGGCTAGTCCTGGGCCAGCCTAAAACCACACTCAGGAAATGTTCTGGCCACAGCTGCCTCTAATAAGACCTAACCCAATCAGGAAGCTATTAATATATTTCTCTATTATATAAAAATGCAGACTATAATCAAAACAGAGCTAGTCTTTTGGCCGTGTGTGCAATGATTGGCTCGATTTTCCTTTCCCCAGGGGCCTTGGTTATCACCCCATAATAACAGCTATGATTTGGATGGAAACAACTTCCCAGTTCCCGGCTGACTTGGACACACAGACGGCCATCTTTAGACAGGAAACCCTGTGGAGGCCGAGCCAGACCCAGTTCTCCTAAACACAAGAGTAAAAGAACAGTATATAATCAGCTCAAACTAGGAGACCCTTCAACTTCAGAGGTTTGTCAGAACATACATGCATGATTTATTTCATTACCTTGATTCAGTGGGATAGTCTGATGGGCTATCTGAGCAGGTAAACAGTTCATACAATTGTCAATAGATATACCAACTATCAACAGCACAAATCACTGCATCGTGTTGAATTATTCCTTTTTCAGACTTCTATGGTCACTTCTGTTTCCTTCAGTGGGTTGGCGATGATTCATTTATGCTATTGTTAGCTCACTGGTCTTTTATTAAGTTGGTTAATGGTTAAAGTCAGCATTGTTTTACTAATACAATTAAACCTTTGTGCACAGCCATCTGCCCATGGTTTGGTTCTGGGTAAAGTAAAGGTTAAAGGCAAGACAACATTTATTTCTTTATTTAACCTTTATTTAACCAGGTAAACCAATTGAGAACCAATTAACCAACAGGCTAGCCATGACTGAATAGAGCGATAACCGGCCACCGAAAAGGGACTTATTGAGGATGTGTGACTTCCATTGCTGGTCAGGTGTTATTAGATTTACAGAACAGGGTGTAGTATTGGGGTGTGTCTTGATCATCTAGTGGTTTGATTTTTAAAAGAAGCTATCATCTGCTAAAATGTCACCCAGGACGACGCGTGGATGTCTGACATTTACCGACAGCAGAAAACCAAAGGAGGTCGAGAGACTGGGATTTGCACTACGTCTGCGGAAAACAGGCAGAAAAGCTGATGTGAAATGTTATCTTGATCAAATAGGCTAGAACCATAAGATAATGACAAACGAAGAAGGCATGGATTTGGCATGTTTCAATGAAAATGCATTCATGTAATCACACTTTACAGTCGTTTGCCATTACTGTACAAAACTGTGCTGAAGCGAATCCATCTGACATCTGGACTCTGGATGAATTGGGATTAGGTCAGTTTAATCCTCTAAAATGCCCGATGACATCTGAGGCTAACAAACTAATTATAGGTTATAATTAGCCCTGGAATACCCACCATTAAACACATCAATATGAGCGTTCCAGAAAATACAGGAGAAATACAGGAAGTTAAACTGGTCAAGATACTCATTCTCTCCTTTGAGTTTTTACTGATACATTTCGTATGTGTTGGGCGGGGGGGTGCATTTTTGAAGCAGACACCCTACTGTTGCTATGGTAACATGATTCTTTGAAGTTTTATGCCCCCTGCCATTTTTTTTTTTCTACGACTAGATTTGACGTTGCCTTTGCGCTCATCTACTCCTCTTCCTCCCCAAGTCTCTATCTTCACTTCACTCATTTTCTCTTTGAAGACATAAGCCGATTGCAAGTCAAAAATCCCAACGCTATTTCGGTCTCTATTCAAAATTGGGACTTGCTTGCTGATGTTTGTGTGTGACATATGTGTGGCTATAAATACATACAAAGTCAATGCACTTTGGAAGACGCACGCAAACGAACAAAAAAGGGGCCGTGATTACAAACCTGGTCATGAGCGATAATGAGAAATGTGGGCTGTGCGTGCAAGTACAGACGCAGAGCTTAAAGGGGGCGATATCAAACGATTGGGAGCAGAGGGGAGTATTGGGGGCTGAAGGGGGAGGGAAGGGGGAGATGAAAGCGGCTCGAAAGGAGGAAGGGGAGGATGAGGTGAGGGAGATGAAGATGAGAAAGTACTCTGGTGTCGTCATGTATCCAATTCTCACACACTTTAAGCATGAAATATTGATTTGGATGTCCGCATAGTGTAGTCTGCAAAAGCAAAAGCAAAAATATGTCCCTTTTCAAACAGACAATTATCACAAGCACGAGACACATAAATATGGTAATACATACATAATACAAAACATACATATGTCATGGGAAGCTCTGGTTCTCTGTTTTCTCCTTGTTTTTGTCTATGTCTTCCCCCTCCCTTGTATGTTGTGAGTCACTGGTTACCTGGGCGTGGCAGCTCCTCCTAGATTTCCACTTACCTGGGCGGCTCCTCCTAACTACACCTGGAAGAGATCTGTAATCAGTCACAGAGTCACAGGAAACTACTTCTGATTTTTTTGCTTAAACCTGTTTTTTCCCTTGTGTCCAGACCCTGCCTGCCTGCCCGCCCTCCTGCCTGCATTTCTACTTACCTGCCCTTCATTGGACTCCACTGCAAGCTATTATCATCTGTTGTAATAAAACCATTATTACCACTTACCTGAATTTGTGCTCTACTTTTGGGTCCCAACTAGTACCATGACAAAACCCAAAGGTTCTTACCACACCACCGTCTCATCTGTATTCTGTTTGCTGAGCATATAACTCAATGCATGAATGAATGACTCAACCTCCCTTTAATGTCTCCTCTCTGGGTGGCAGCA
>JAVQKC010158439.1:0-15822 GCA_036025475.1 Philypnodon macrostomus
CGGAGGGTGAAATGGTGAAGTCACTCCCTCCTCATAGAAACCCCTCTGGGCTCAATATGTCTTAGTGCTGTCAGCGGATGACCTTTGTGTTTCCACGCCTGATTCGGAGTTTGTAGAGCCGAGCTGTGTGCCACACTCCGCTGTGAAAGGCCAACAGTCTCCATGCTAAAGAGGCACCAGTGACAGGGACTATCACACTGGGATTTGCTGTGCATTATATGGCATGTGATGTGAAAAGACTGACTGACTTGGTGGTGATGGTTGAAAATAGAAATCTTGAGGGGCGGCAGTGGCACAGTGGGTAGGTTCTAATCCCTGTCTGAGTCTATACTCTTGCTGTGTCCCTGGGCAAGACACTTAACCCACAGTGTGATTGATGTTTGGTGGTGGTCGCAGACTGGCAGCCACGCCTCTGTCAGTGTGCCCAAGGGCAGCTGTGGCTATGCAAGTAGTTTACCACCACCGGGTGTGACTGAGGTGGGAATGAATAATGTAATTGTAAAGCATCTTTGAGTCTTGAGAAAAGCACTATATAAAATAGATGCATTATTATTATTATTCATGCTAATAGTTGGAGGAGCCAGCTGAGGTGTCTCAGGCATCTTTTTCAGATGCCCCCTGGACGCCTCCCTGGGGAAGTGATCCAGGCATGTCCCACCGGGAGGAGACCCCAGGGAAGACCTAGGACACGCTGGAAGGATTATATCTCTCAGCTGGCCTGGGAACGCCTTGGAGTCCCCCCGGAAGAGATGGAGGTGGTGTCTGGAGAGAGGAAAGTCTGGGCATCTCTGCTTAGACTGATGCCTCTGCTACCCGACCCCGGATAAGATAAGATAAATGGATGGATAGTTGGAGGTGACTATACAGCATTTACCAACATACATACAGGACATACATTGACAGCTGTTCATTCTCACATTCATTCACTACTAGCAGAAATTCTTTTAAGTCAAGGAAGATTTTGGGCAGTGGGAAGAACGTAAAGAGGATCCACAGTAACACCGGGAGGACATGCAGACTCATCAATTTACATAATGAAAAGTCAGTGCCCAGAATAAACATAAAAATCCATTCATGTGACCATTCTTTGCCTTCAAAAGTCCAATGGGTTCTTCCCACTATTTTATCAGAAGTTGGAGGCTGCCCACATCTTTCTGTCTCTCCCATACTTTTTACTTTTACTTGAGTATGAATATTTTGAAGCAACTGTAATCTTGGAAATCTAGAAAGAGTACTTTTACCACCTCTGTGTCACGTAAGAACAGCTTTATGTGAAAAATGTGCTGATTATTTACGTTTTTAGTTTATCTTTTTGAAAATATCAAAATCTGTTTATTATCTTTTAATTTTTTTTCCAGATTACCACAAAATTAAACAAATAATCTAACATTACTCTCAAACAGTTACTCAGGACTCGAGTACTTTTTTCACCAGTACTTTTCTACTCTTACTCGAGTAATTATGTGAATGAGTACTTTTTACTTTTACTTGAGTAACATTATTTTGAAGTAACGGTACTCTAACTTGAGTAAAACTATTGGCTCCTCTACCACCTCTGACGACATGTCACAGTGGTAAATTCATTAAAAAGAAGGAAACTTGAGTCAATTTAAACTCATCCCACAGTTCTCACGTCTCATTGACACAGTATTGTATATACACATAAATTCCCGTCACGTCAAAGCCTTCCTAAGCATGCTCCTCTCGGCTCACCCTGACGCTTCATAGAGACGTATGTTAACCTTTGGCTGCTGTGAAAAGCGCCCGTCATGCTCGATAACAAGCCTCCAGTGACTGGTTTATTAAGAAGCATTAATCTCTCTCCCGTGTGAATATACAGCAGAGGTCAGGGGTCAGGGTCATGACCTTTGGTGGCGGGCCTCATCCATCACTGTCCAATGTCACTGAGATGATGTCGTGCTAAAGCAGTTGATCTACATATCACTCAGAAGGATGGACTGACCTAAGAGCCTGTGTCCTCCATCAATGTACTGTGAAAAGACAGTAAGTGCCATAATATGAGTTCTTTCAAGCATTCTTAATTCATTTGGTTTCTCTGTAGATTGACATATCACATTTATCCAACCTGAATATGCAATATAAACCTGCTGGGGACATCCTGACCAAGATCCTGGCTCAAAATCTAGGTCCTCTGCACTGCGGTTGTTGGGTTAAAATACCTTAACCTATTTTTGGGGAGCTGATGCAATCTCTCGGCTGACAAAGTATGTCTATGTCTCTGTAGGGCCCTCTTTCCCCCTTTTGACCACTCCCACAAACAAACTACAAACAATGGAAAGTAAGTAGGGTGGGGTTTCTTCACCTATATTTACATACAACCAATAACGAAAGGTCAAATAAATATATTATAATCTAAACATATCCCCTGATAACCACGCCAACTTCAGTACTAGGCAATGCAGAGAAAGTAGTAGCAAATTGGGAGTTCTTCATCTTTGTATCAAGATAAAAAAAAAAAAAAATCAGCTTCTGAGAAGGTCGAGGCCTCAGAAACTTTGGAGTAATTCTAAAACATGAACTGCTAAACTAGATCTGTCAGAGGGTCAGAGTACATATCCTTGATAAGCTTGACTATACACCTTTTATGTTGTCATTTTATATAGACCCGTTCAAAGTTTGTAAACAGAAATGTCTAAATTCCGGAATGGAGGCAACTGGAGGCTAGACTGTAATACATTTTCAATGAAGAAATTAGAATAGGCCACAAAATATGGCATGTTGTATGTTAATTTAATGTACCCATCAGTATACAGCATTTTGGCTGGTGATGACCACAATAGTTTTTTTTCATTTATGCCTCACTACAAACCCTACGTTAACTCACTTTTACCTCCATTCACCTCTATTCTGGAATTTTAAAGAGCCTATACTATGATAAGCTTTCACTTTAGTCTTAGTAAATATGTCAATAATATATTCTCAAGGTCTGCTGCTCACATAGCTCACATGTGAATGAATGATTTATATTGTCGAAGCAGAGACTGTGATGTATTGGTTTTTAAGAGAAAAGTCAAGCTTAAGACGTTAAAAAGCGCACGATACCAGTGTCTAAATGATGAATATGGCGGAAGCAGAGAGACTGATAGCGGCACACGGCTCTGTGCTCCACATATACACACACTGACTCAATACTGGTGACACATGACTGGTGAAAGATGTGTTTGTGGTAACTTAATGGAGGCTGGAAGGGGTTCTTTACCATGTCACACATGTATAGGGGCTAAGTAAATGCTATTTTGCTTTACTGTCCGACTTGATAAATTGTGAGCTTTTACAGCCTTGTGTGACTTTTGTGTCCCAGTATCTCCATTTCATGTTATTATGTTAACATTGGCTCGGGAGCAGGACCACGCCTCATCTAGTTTCAAAGAAGGAACGGAAGTAGCCATTGCCGTCTGTATTTAAAAATAAAACCTGTAGACCAATTAAGCACTGCTGGAGAAGAACTGCAATTCAATTTGACCTTTTACATGGGAGTTTTCTTATTGGCAGGAGCATGTCCCTGCAGGGCTACCATAGGGGATCACCAGTAAATATTGTGAGGAGTTGGATTTTAAGCAGCACTTTTAAGAGAAAAAAACAAAAACAAAAAATATAGACTTTATATATATAGACTCTCGACCAGGGGTGGGCAAACTACGGCCCTTTGAGCATTTTCTCATATATTTTAAATGACAGAATATTGCCAAATTTTACACACATTATTATAACCAGTTAACCAGTAACCAGTTAACTCCACATGGACATATGTTTTCACTGAGGTCCGATCAAAGGCTGTATGTCTCATTTGTCAAGAAATGGTTGAGTTTACAAAGAATACAATATCAGCCGGCCCACTCGGCTCAGTAGGTTTGCCCACCCCCGATATAGACATCATAAAGCTACTGTTCAACACAAAAACACCAGGTCTGCATCAGTTTGAGACCTGTGACTTGATCTGACACTTCCAGGGACATTCATCTTAGCAAGGAAGCTTGATTCACCCCACAACAACTCATTTAAAAGTAAAAAGCTGCATAGAGCCCCTTTAAGGTTTTTTTTTTTATCCTATAGCTTAAATATATTGTAATAAAACTGTGCATTAGATATATACAAGACTGCAGGTTATGTGTGCATGTCCATATCTCCATATTTGAGTTCATATTCCTAACTACACATAGCGTATGCTAATAGCGGCATTTGCTAAACTGCCTAGACGCCAGACTGTGGTGAGAAAACAATGTAACGAGCAGTGCCAGCTTTTTCAATGGGAGCGAGTGTGATGCATCTGTTAGTCCTGCTTCAGACCTGACATTTACAGTTAGAGAGAACAGCACAAGCTTGTACGTTCACCAAAATGTCACAAGTGCTGTGAAATTACTGACAGTGAAAGACTGGTAGAAGGAAATTCATTATGACGTATATTGTCCGTGCTATCCGCTTAGAATTACTCCCACTATTAGGCATTAAGTTACCATTAGTTTAAAAAGGAGAAAGCCTTTTAAGAACTACTAAAGAGATAATTACCCACTAATTCACCAATTTATAATTTACACATTACTTTAACATTAAAAAACATCTTTGAGAGCACAGTGGTTAGCACTCACAGCAAAAGGGTCCCGGGTCCTTCTGTGTGGAGTTTGCATGTTCTCCCCGTGTCTGTGTAGGTTTTCCCCTACTAGTAAAAACATGTACAATAGGTTCCCCATTGGGGCCAGGAGATTCTGAATCTCAGTGGGACTTTACTGGTTTAATAAAGGTCAAATAAAATATAATCAATAAAAGGTATCTATAAACTGCTTTTTCATCACATTTATTAACACGTTTATTAATGCTTTATCAATGCAAATAGAGGTGATACTTAATCTTCTATAATATAATAATACTAATCATAATAATGATGATGATAATAATGATGATAGTGATAATGATGATGATAATAGTAATGATAATATGATGATGATAATAATAATGATGATAATAATATTGGTGCAATGCAAATAGAGGTGATACTTAATCTTCTAAAATATAATAATACTAATCATAATAATGATGACGACGATCATGATGATGGTGATGGTGATGATGATGATAATAATGGTGATGATAATTATGGTGATGATAATTATGGGGATGATGATGATGATGATGATCATCATAATAATGGTAATGATGATGATAATAATGGTAATGATGATAATAATGGTGATGATAATTATGGGGATGATGATGATGATGATGATCATAATAATGGTAATGATGATGATGATGATGATAATAATGGTAATGATGATAATAATGGTGATGATGATGATGATGACGATGACGATGATGATGATGATGATGACGATGATGACGATATAGAAATAAAAACATTATAGACTGTTTGCAGAATAAGTGGCAGATTTTTCTTTTAGTGGTTGCTGAATAGTTTTATGAAATAAATTGATTGCATTTATAGATTACAATAGGTACATACAAAGGGAGTAGCTTACCCTTAATACAGTTCCCAGAATCAGACGGTGGTAGGCAATTATTCACACAATTACAAGATTAATTATTTTCCACTCAAGATAAACACACACTTATCTGTAACCACCTAATTACCGATGTATAATTTGGACTTTAGTATGCTTTTTTAGCTCAGCAAGTCATAAGAGACACTTAATTAAAACATATTTGGAAATCCACTCATCACCTTTATTGCCGCAGTATGCTATTAGGTTAACATTGTTGGAGATTTTACCATTCTTTTTTAGTACAAAGAAAACAAAATAATATGTCTGAGCTTTTAACCATGTTTTAATGTGGTTTCTATCTCAAAAGCAAACACCACCATTTAACAACATATCTGATTGGAGAAGATGAGGGTGTCAAAGCTTTGTTTGTATCCCAGAAGATTGGCTTGGATTATTAAATGATAAAAAATAAATGCAAAAACAGGTGGGAGCTCCACAAAACACTCTTAATACTGTTTGTATTAGATCATTATTGAGTGTTTCATGTTCTAAAATCTAAAATGTTCAGCTAAATGTATCACAAATGGACTGTGAAATGTGAAAAAAAAAGCATAATATAAGACCTTTAAACTACTAAAGTACGAAAGAATGAGTTCATACACAGAGGTGGGTAGTTACATTTACTTGAGTACATTTTTGAATGAATTTTACTCCATATAGTAGCTTTACTGCACAATACGTTTTACTTTTACTTGAGTAATAATAGTTTACTGTAGTAACTGTACTTGGAAATACTTGGAAATCTAGAAAGAGTAAGAGTACTTTTTCCACCTCTGTTTCATGTAAGAACAGCTTTATGTTAAAAAATGTGATGATGTGGAAATTCTGTTCCTTGTGCCTTAATTTTTGAAAATATGATTTACTTTCTAAAATATCAAAAACTGTTGATTTTTTGCCAGATTACCACAAAATTAAAGAAATAATTTGGCATTAAGCTCAAACAGTTACTCAGGACTTGAATGAGTACTATTTACTTTTACTTGAGTAAAATTATTTTGAAGTAACGGTACTCCTCTACCATCTATGTCATCTGTTGTCCTGGATGTACCCCGCCTTACACCCAAAGTAGCTAGAAGAGGCTCCAGCCACCTGCAGCTCCCAATATGCAGAAAATGAATGTAACAATATGCAATGTCAAAAGTAATAAGAGAAGCCAATGAGGTGAACATGAAGTACTCAATCTTGAAGTCTATATTTCACTTTTTTGCTTGTCAGGTGCAAACGTTACATTTCTGAAATAGAAAATAGTCTCAGCACGCTGAAGGCTGACATTTGAAAAGTGACTCATTCTTTTACTTGCGGATACATTTTTAATATTTTTTTTTTTTTTAATAAACTACTGCTTCATAAAATTGATTGCCAGGTTTGAGTTAGTGTAGATTGCATTCGACTTTTACTAAAAAGTCAAATGCAATCTATGCTAAGTCAAACCTGGCAACCAGAGGCAAAAAATAAAAATCTTCCACTCTGAAATGAACAAGATTTTTTAATTTAGTCAGTCTGTTTGAGCCCATCTTGATGACTACGATATTCCTCCAACGCTTGTGATTTTGCAGAGATGAGGCGTTCAGGGTGCATGGAGATAATGGGATAAATGATTTAATCTGAGCAGAAGATGATTTTGAGATTTTGTTTTATGCAGGAAGTCTAGCAGCTGTTCACACTGACCTCTGTCCATCACACAATCATGAGACAATCACTAACAGACACTAATCAGGAACTAGATTTTTTTTTAAAACACACACGCACACACACATTTCATATTAAACCAAGCAACACAAAATCCCCAATTTAAATGTCCTGTACGTGTTTGCTGTTTGTTGGTGGATGTCCGGTGTCCGAGGAAGAGTGTGTGAGGCCTCGGAGCTAGAGTGCCGTGGTGAGTCTGCGAGGGAGCTCGGCCTATGAAGAAGTGTATGTACTCGTGACATGAAGTGACTTGACGAAAACCGGCAATGTATGATGTTCTGTGGAGAGCACAATAAACTGGTGAAAAGCATTAAAGACGATTCTTGAGCTATTGGGTCCTACCTGCACACACCTCCCTGACAGGCCCCCTCTTATCTTTCAGAACTTCTGTCCACACATGTTCCAACCAGAACAACGAGATCATCAAACCAGCTGATCTTAGACAACCCTAGAACGAGGCTGAAAACTAGAGGAGACAGGGCTTTTGCTGTAGCGGCTCTCAGACTGTGTATCAGAACAGCACACGCTCTTAACATTTTTCAATCTTTATTAAAAACCCATTTGTTTGCACTGGCTTTTAACACGAGCTGAGTTGGTGGTGGTTTTTATGTATTTCTTGTTATTTTATTCTCTTGTGCTTTGAGTGTTTTAACTTGTTCTAGATGGTATTTGACCATGACGAGTGATGTGCTATACAAATAAACTTGACCTTGACATCAAAAAGCGTCAATTCACACCAGGGACTTTCAGACGCGGTTCTGCAGAGGCTTGTGTGTATGTGCCCTCTGTATTTTACACTGAACGTCAGTGATTTGGGCCAAAAAAAACAGGAAAAACAAACCTATTTGACCAGATGGATGCAACACTGGGGCATGTCTGCAGCTAAACTTAACACTCGCCTCAAAAGTTCATTCACTGGTTGTGGTTGTGATTGTGATTGTGGTTGTGGCTGTTGTTGTGATTGTGGTTGTGGCTGTTGTTGTAGTTGCGGCTGTGGCTGTGGTTGTGGTGGTTGTTATTGTGATTGTGGTTGTGGTTGTGCCTGTGGCTGTTGTAGTTGCGGCTGTGGCTGTTGTGGCTGTGGTTGTGGCTGTTGTTGTGTTTGTTGCTGTGGCTGTGGTTGTGGTTGTGGCTGTGGCTGTTGTGGTTGTTGTTGTGGTTGTGCCTGTGGCTGTTGTAGTTGCGGCTGTGGTTGTGGCTGTTGTTGTGGTTGTGCCTGTGGCTGTTGTTGTAGTTGCGGTTGTGGCTGTGGTTGTGGCTGTTGTTGTGATTTTGGTTGTGGCTGTTGTTGTGGTTGCGGCTGTGGCTGTTGTTGTGGTTGCGGCTGTGGCTGTTGTGGTTGCGGCTGTGGTTGTGGTTGTTGTTGTGGTTGCGGCTGTGGCTATCCGGTTGTATGCCTTCTCTTTCTGTGTATAATCCTCGAAAAGCTAAGTGCCTGGGGTCATAGATCAACTTAATTCCCTCGTACATCGATGCCTCCATGTTTATTTCAATAATAAATAATAATCCATCAGTTTTATACAGCGCTTTTCTCAAGACTCAAAATTTACAATTACATTATTCATTCATTCCTCACCTGGTGATGGTAGCCACAGCTGCCCTGGGGCACACTGACAGAGGTGTGGCCACCAACAAACACCAATCCCACAAACACATTCAGGCAATGTGGGTTGTGTCTTGTCCGGGGACCTACTTGTTGTAAACTAGGGGTTAAATCTGCATTTTTCTAGCCAATATGTACGTATTCAGTCAACTTTGCATACCATGTTCTATGTGGTTTTAAATCTGGCCACATGAAAATGAAATTATTTTTTATTTGTCTGTGTTTGCTTCGATAGTGACAAGCTGTGTGAACCAACAGAAAATTTCTAATTCAAGACCCCCTTCTATGCAAACAGGACAAACTGTCAAAACTTAAATAGTTTCTCGACAACAGAATGTCCTTTCAGGGTTTCCATATTAGCTCATAAATTCAAGAAAAAATTGGTGCTCAAGAGAAAACGTGATATTTTTGGTCAAACAATTTTGCAGAACACAGCCAAGATTTTGATTCACGAATCACCGCTGCAGAGGCTTGTGAAACAGATGCCCCCTTTAATGACTATAGAAAGGCCTATGAGATTGTGATTGGCAGATAATCAGTGTTTGCAGCCACAGTGAAGAGGCTCTTCTGTTCAACATGTGACAAGAGCACACCAAACTCCACAATCATCACGGTCATTACCTCGAGATGTTTGTCTTCAACTGCTTCTAGGTCGCTCTGGTACAACCTTTGCATTTTAACTCAAACATATACTTAAACCACAATAGAAGATGTTGACGAGGGGGGAGGGTACCCACCAATTTTACTCAAGTATACTATGATATGACTCAAATGGAAGGGAAAATTATGGATATCCAGTCAATGTTTTGTTGTGGCAGATTTGATTGCTGGAACAGGTTGTCTGCTAATCAGAAGGATGGTGATTTGATCCTCTAACCTGCCTTTGTGTCCTTTGGCCAGACGCCACCTGCTTTGCCTAAATGTACGAGTGTGATTATTATTCTGGTGGTATCCAGAAAGGCTGAAGGCATGTTATAGCTGCCACATCTCTGTAAGTCTGCCCAAGGGCATCTGTAGCCACTGAAGAGGCTCACCAAAATTACTATATTTCGGCCCCTTAGTATTCTAATAGTTCTATCTGACATTTTTGGCCAAATGTAGTTATTTACATATTCCTATTCTTGGCTATGTGTCAGTGTGTACCCCTGGACAGTTGTAAAGAGTCTTTGAGTGTTGAGTAAAGTGCTATATAAAACCGATGATATATTATTATAAATGTATATTGAATATCTAATCTCCATAGCAAGTGTAACGCAGATGGAACCTATAACTAAGTGGACGAATTATGGGGGCTACCCGATGTGTGTGCTCACAATGGCAGATCATGTGGGCAACTTCAACAGCATTTTTCAATACCACAAATGTTATACAGTCTAAAAAGCAGTTCAAACCAGCATGTTTCAAATGCATTATCAGAAGCGGTGTACCAGGACACCCTCTGCGTGCAGTTTAGATGTGTGAGGAGTTGAATAGCAGACTTTGAAGGAGGCGGCTGAAATGGGACACAGCTATTATCAGATCAGAGCTGGCCTTCAGAGAGTGTACTGTATAAACCGGGCTCTTTATAAAAGGATAGGGGCCGTGGTGAATCTGCTGCTGAGGTTAGCATGGCGGTATTATTCTTAACTCAGACAGACTAGAGTCACAAGGCATCGGTCACGTGCATTTGGCATATACAGGGCCAAAAAAATATAATGTATGTATGTTAAAAAAATCAAATCAAATTGTGAATGTATTTATTTACATTTTTCATAGTTTTCCCAAGTTATGTTATGTATTTTGGTGGTGTTCAGTTTGTCTTTTGGGCCTTCCAGTAATCAAGTCATGTGGGTAGGATTTAACAAAGGAAAAGAACCAAAAAAATGCAGAATAGCGTTGTGAATAGTCCAAAAATGTACTACGACTTACTGTACACTGGGAACAGAGGAACAAACAGGGACAAAGTACACTCACACACACACACGAGACACAGGTGAAACACATGGGATCACTGTACCAAGTTTCATTGCTCTCTGCCAAAGTCAGTGTGTCCAGGGTCCCATAGGGGTCATAAACATGGGGGCCATTAATTATTTAATTATTTAATTAATATTCATCATAGAAGTATTAAAATGAATCAAGTCTTTATGCTATGTATCTGTGCATAAAATGTGTTCACACTGGTTCACATGTAGAACCATAACATACAGTATATGGAATTAAATATAATAATAACATCATAGCAGGCTCAGATATCTTTATTTTATTTCTTACATTTTCATTTATTTTAGGTAACATACAGACCTGACAATACCTTTAAGGACCCAACTGGAAGATCAGCCTATAGTGGCCTGATAGAGATACATCTGTCCTCAAATAACTTCTACTGCCATGTCAAATCCTTTAATTCATTATGTGAGAGAGCTTTCCCCCCAAAACTTCAGCAAAGCATTTGAAAAATCATAATCACTGAGCGTCAGGTATTAGCGTGTGTACAGAAATGTGTGTATGCTAATCTGTCTGTGCCTAAAAGTGTGCACGGATCTTTGTACTTTAGTGTGTGTAGGCAGAGGTTAATTTAGCCCAGCAGTGAAGAGCCCTTGATAAAGAGCAGCCTGATCCCTGTTTAATTACCTTCCGTCTAGGTTTCACTGGTATACACAGGGTCAGGGGTTTGAGCCTGGTACGTGTGGAGAATGACTGCGCACCGGCTCACACAAGTGGACCCCTTTAATTTCATAACATCTTAATAGATCAGAGGTAGCAGGGCTAAAATGGAGAGAAAATCAAAAAGTGTAATAGCGCCTAAAGTGCAGGTTTAGATATTTTGCTATTATTTATCATTATCTATAATTCATGGCTAAATCTAGGAGTGGGGTCACAATGCGTAAATTTTCCCTTGTGAAATAACATTAATAACAATAAAGAAGATGCATTATATTGCTTGGATATGGCACACATGTTTAGTTAATTAGTAAATGTATGTATGTAATTATTGACATATAGATTATTATTTTGAATTTATGCACGTGAATAATGTAGTTGATCTAAAAGCCTCTGGCCTGTTGTTGGCCCTTCCATAAGAAGCCCCTTCTTATCTTTGAGCTTGTTCTTTCAGGGATCGCCACAGCAAATCATCTGCATCAGAGTGTTGTGATTTGCATTAATTTGCCTTAGGTTTTTCAATCAATTTCTGGATTGCATAATTAAAGGTAATGAGGTAATTCCAACCTCTCCTTAAAACCTCCTGAAGAAGAAATAATGACACTTTGAGAACCACTGATTCAGACAAAGGAAGAGGTTCTCAGCAGGGGTCTAATTATTATCCTTTAATTATGATCAATTTTAAGCCAAAACCCATGAAACTATAATAACACAAACTAGCAGTTGAAAATCACTGGACTAATGCATATATACAGTATTGAAACATCTAATCAGCAACTTGTGTTGATCATGCAGCCGCCGCCTCCTCCCTCTTCCTTGTGATGAGGGACATGGCCTGTGAGTGTTGCTGTCGGCGGGACCAAAATAACGTTAATTTAATTAGTCCTAATAAAACGTCTGAGTGCAGCGAGCAGCGAGCAGTGACCCGTCACAGCGAAGGGAAATGCTAGCAGAATTAAATGAGTACAGGCCGACGTGTATTAAAAAGCTAATAACATAATTACACACACAACAGCTTGTCTTGTCACCGCTAAACAATGCTGGCAGAATGCTAATAGTCGTTTCACTAGGCACTTCCTCTGATTGCTTTTCCCTTTCATCCCTCGTTTACTTGGCTCAGTGTAATTAAGCTGATCATGAGAAGTATAAGCAGAAGATAAAGGACCATCACATGGTGCACTGCCTCGAGTGGAGTCAGAATGTTCAAGTATGCACACGAATTAACCAAGTCACTAACTATACCGTTGTTCTAATGACAACTGCTATTTAGACTGTGATCAAAATGCAATGCTTAATGACTTTCTCTGATAAAAGGATTGATACTGATGTTAATGCAGTGAATTACCACTATATTTGTTCTTCAGTGTAGTTGTCAAAGCTTTATCAACTGGCAAAGCTTAAGGAAGTTAAGTCTAACCCCAGTCTCTGTTTCCTGACTTCATTTTGCAGTTGTGTCCTTTGGCAAGACACTTCACTCCCCTTGCCTTTGAATGAATGTGCTGTGTGTTTGGTATGCTAAGACACGCTGGAAGAAAGTGATCGCTGCCACATCTTCAGTCTTCCCCTGGGCAGCTCTGCCTATAGAGGGAGTGAAGTAAATAGGTATAATATCCACATTAGACATTAGGGTATTTAAAAGTATATAAAACATAAAAGATTTTCCTCGTCTCATGCTTTTGTCACATTTCAGACCCATGCGCCCTTCTCTTGGCATTGTTCTTCCACTCTGGAGAAATGAAACGTCCCCAAACATGCACTGAAATGTTGCCATGTATTCAAATCAAAGCATCCTGCCATTACTGGGCCGCTCTTCATATGCTTTTTTTATTTTCTTCTTTCTGCCTCCCTTTCTCCGTCCTTGAGTTGAAATGGTGCGGTGGGCAGCAGTGAAGAGAGACACATATTAGTTTGACACGCGGTAACATCTCTTTGTTAGCAGCAAACTCATTCAGCCTGTTGTGTGTCTGTGTCTGTGTGTGTGTGTGTGTGTTGGTTAGATAAAAAACTCAGTGAGCCGACTCAAGGCTGAGGCTGCTTATAAAAACCGGTGAACTATCTGACATATTTCAATGAACATAAATGAACATGTGGACAACAAGGAGAAAAAAAGAATAATTGATGTAGGGGGCTAACGGTTGCTAGGCAATTTCAGTAACCTTGGTCTGTCAATATGGCTTTTACTACAGAGAACTAAACGTGTTTGCAATGCCTATAACATGGTTCAGACATGATGTTGTTGTTGGGGAGATGGTTGAACAATATGCCTGCCCAGCCTATAGGTGAATTATGTGACTGCTTAGGGTCCCACATCCACCAGGGGGCCCCACATACAGGCCGCTCCCATGACGCACAACATGCAGAGCACGTCGAGCAAGTGTGAAAACCCCCATCGTCATATTTGAGCAGCTGTAGTGAACGACAAAAACCAAGAGATAACCTGCAGCTGATTTATGCTGAGACCCCGTTCTAGACCCTTTGGATTGGAGTCCGTCAGTGCCCCCTTCTCTTTCTCTCTCCTGCAGCAGAGAGGCGCAGGTGCATGTAAAACATGTGCACACAGACAGATCAGACACACTGACAACAGCCCTGACACCACAAATGTTTTCTGATGTTTTCTGATGATGAAAAACATATAGTATCTGTTTATAAAGTGTATCTAATTTATATATTATTGTAATTAATAGAACATAAACATTTCCAGACATCCAGACAAAAGCTCCTATAGTTTTGAGTGCACCAGAGTGAGGGGAGTGAAGGCTGCAGGGACAGGGGCTGTAAAAGCAGATTCAGAAAACAAACATTACCTGGTGCCACATTTACATTTAAAAGTTCAATTCAAAATCTATAAAGTATGCTTTAGCTGCAGCTCATGTTGGTAATGCAGCTCAATAATTGTTTTTTGTTTTTGCTAAAGAGGCATTGCAACATTTATTTATTTTATTTTTTAGCCGATTTTACACTATTTTGATGAAATTATGCTTAGACTTGATAGGTGGTCTCGTTGAGAGGTATAGTATGTAAATGAAATGAGAGAGTTTCAAGTTCTCATCATTTTGTCTTGTCTTCATATAATAACATATAATGCCAACACAGTCTATGGCCTATATCCTGTGACAAAATCAGACACATTAGCAAACTGTGTGAGATGTCTCCATTATCGTTCACTAGCACACTATGTTATTATTAGATCTGTATTTTCAATTCAACCACATGGGTCATAGGCCAGTGTAGTCTCAATCCTGGACAAATGGAAAGTCTTTGTCCATGTCATTGTATGTTAAGAAAAGAAAAAGCATGATTAACGTTTTCAGTCCTTATGATGCAGTCAATTCAAAACAGCATCAACCACACCTGTTCACATAAAATGCATATAATGGACTTTATGTTACAGGCTAATATATGTTTAGCATTTCTTTTGATTAACAGAAAGGGACCTTTTTAATGTCTGGCATTCATGCAAATAGACTTGACCAGACTACTTCCAAAAGCAACCCAGAAGTCACTGCAACCCTTCCCCAAACACATGGATCAATGCAGGTTTGAATAAAGCTCAGTAATTTCTTCTGCACATATTATCACACTCAATCTTCTTCATGGTGCTTCTTAATCTGTCTCTTGGGTAATCTTGGAGCTTGACTTTAAGACAGGTGTCTCCTGGGACACATGGACCCCAGTTTTACTTGAAGCACTACCTAGTGAAGTGCATTTTCTCGACAAACTGCATGTCACGAAAACAAACAAACAGAGACTGACTAAATCATTTTGATTCATGTTGTTGATATTTATACTCACACATTCTTTTTACAGTTATGCAAATCCAAGTGTGTCAATAGTAAATCAAAAGAACTTCTTCCTAGTTTTGTTTTTGGTGAGTGTGGTAATGCCAACTTTCTCCAACTTTACTATTAATCGTTTTTTCTGTTGTTAAACCCGTTAGCCAACAGCATACTCTCTAAATCTTCTTAAATCACTAAGCACAAAGCTGACTTTCTTACATCTGTCTCTCTCATGCCCCTTTGTTCCCCTCTGCTCTCCCAGTGGGTTATTAATGGTTTTAATTTACCGAGAGGAAGAACCTTGGTGCTCACAGAGGCGTCTCCTCCGCCTCTGGTGAGTGTTTGTGTGGAATAGAGAAAAGAGAGGGTCTACACATAACACTGAGTAGCCAAGCAGCAATAACGCTTTGTCTTCTTTAACTGTGCAGCTTCTTCACAAGATCCACCCGTTCTCCTCCACCCGTTCTACTCCACCCGTTCTCCAACACCCGTTCTCCAACACCCGTTCTCCTCCACCCGTTCTCCACCACCCGTTCTCCTCCACCCGTTCTCCACCACCCGTTCTCCTCCACCCGTTCTCCACCACCCGTGC
>JAVQKC010158458.1:0-13702 GCA_036025475.1 Philypnodon macrostomus
AGGTCAAATAAAGAATGCCTCTATAGCGCCCCCATGTTTATGACCCCTATGGGACCCTGGACACTTACTTTGGCAGAGAGCAATGAAACGTACAGTGATTCTCCACATGACATGGATAGGCATAGGACTGACAGACAATCTTTCACTCAGATCTATATAGGGGCAATTGAATCACAGTAAAATGGGGAGGACATGCATACCATATACAGAGACATTGTGTGTTTGCCAAACCAAGGATTTGTGTAAAAATAATTTGCTAGAATCTCTTTTGGGGTGTTCTATGATAAATGCATCTTGTATGTCTACTACAAATCAGATAAATTTCTTACTATTAATCATTCGACCTGTGATTTCCTTTATCGGCATGACCCTATAGTAGTTCAGATCACATAGAAGAGATCCAAATGTCTTGTAGCGAGTGTTTCGTCTTGTCCAACTACAGTCACCTAGTGGCCTGAAAAGTACAATACATTCAGAACTATGACCTCAAATCTTGAATGTGGATGAGTGTCTCCTCCACCTCCAACGTCAACCCTAAAAATAACAGTGAAACAGTACATTTGCATATGTGGAGAGATGCACTTTGACTGCATCCATGGAGGTGAGGAGTGTCTATTCTCACCCTTTTTCATTTTCAAACTTCTGTCATTGCTCTTCCGTACTACTGGGCTGCTTTTATTTGTTTATTTTGAGCTTTCTTTTATTAAATGAGTCGATCTTTTGAGATCCGGGGTTGGGTTTGGTACCGTTTACACAACACTGGATTTGCTGTCACTCCTTTTGCCTGTACATACTCGTCTTCTATTTATTGTAAAGGAATCAAAAACTCCTTGGCATCGTATAGCCAGCACTATGCAGTCTTTGGCATGCTTTGAAATGCAGAATACTATAGAGGAATTATACAAAGTAATAAAAAGTCCTGCTCATTTCTTACCTTATTGAAAAAAAGAAGATCTGTGAAGGATGAGAAGGCTTTTCTGTGCACATTCGTACTTGCATGCTGCACCGAGGATCTTCCCAAGACGGTTTGGCGTGCAAGGCAAGAGCATCTTTTTTGCTTGCAAACTGTGTGTAGAGTGAAAACACTTAATTCCGGCATACGGGAGTGTCCTATTTATTTCTACATTAATATATATGTACTACTTCTAGCTTTTGGAAGAGCGGGATACGGAATAGCTGCAAATATAGTGGTCCTAGATGATACAATATCCTAATGTATAATGATATCTTTTAATAGAGTGATGCATGTGTGGAAGTCCTGGGCAAAACTGTTCCAAAGAGGAGCCCTTGATTTAGCTACCATGTGGAGTTAAATCAAGCACACCCAAAATAATATTGTGATGGGAAACGTTGGGATGGGCTTTTGAGTCGTGGACAGCTATTGCAATTCATTTTGCAAAGTGTGGAATTCTTACTTCATACAGCAATATTCAATATAGTCAAACCCAGAGTTGTAGAACAGAATCCAACAACTCCATTGGCAACAGCGGGTCGGTTTTTAAACAGCAATGGAGTTTCTCAATAGTTCCAGGAAGTAGCCGCTGAAGCTAACAGCACCATTGAAATGCAAAGAGAACTGTGCTAAATTGGAATTATTTGAGGCTCCATCATTGAAGCTTTTTTGGACTTCCGTTAGCAGAACACTCTTTCTACAGCTCTGGTCAAACTAGGGGGTGGAACCTTTCCCAGTAACTATGGGCCCAAGGTGGGTGCACACTGGATAATTTGACAATTGTCTGACCATGTGAATAGCATATAACAAAATGATAACTAATCCAATCTTGCCCATGTCACCCAGATACCAGACTAATGCCAGCAAAAATGTAATTATAACGGTTGGGTAAGATAATGAAGGTATGATATGATAATAAAGATTATTACTTTGAAGGGTTAGAAATTACACGCATCCACATTTAATATGTGTATTATTTTAAAAGCTGTGAACGATCGTCTCCGTTGTTCATTGAGTAGAATAACGCAAAGTCCAACAATATGGTAACATGAGTCTTTATTATGATGAGTTGCTGACTCTATGCCCATCCCACATAATGACCCAATGTGATACTGGTCTGCCCAATGGAGGCATGTGATTTATATTCATATCAAAGAAGGAAATGGGGACGCTCAAGGTTCTGATTGTGTGATAGCATTATTAATAGTTGAGCTTTATAAAATAAAAAAAAAATAAAAAATTATAATAATTCTTTCAATAAAGCTCTTTAAAAGCAAACATGAGTGTTTTGTTTATTGAGTTATTTACACGTAATCTCGAAGATTTGACACTATATAGAATACTAATAGAAAACTATTTTATTGACTTATTCATTTTTGTATTACAGGCCGTGGTTTAGCTCAGTTGGTAGCTCATATTCAGAGCCTATAATTCTCACCACAGTGTTGTGAGTTCGAATCCCAACAAAATATTGGGTGGCATTACATAAACATTAATTTCCAGGAACCAAACCCCTAACTACACACACACTACTTGAGACAACATAAGAAATGTGTTTCTGATTTAAATGTACCTGACCAATAGATGTCACTGTTAGCCCACTAATGACTCTTTTTCGAACGCAATCAGGCCTCAAAATCCTTCATTTGCCCATCTCTGGCTGTCATATAGTGAAGAAACACACTCTCTGAGGCTTAGTTCACACTTAGACAAAAACATTTATATTTTTTTTTTTACATTTTAAAAAATACGTCCACACGGGTTCATGCAGCACCAGTGAAACGCTGTAGTGTGTATATGCCGGGTATGAGGAGGGGACAACCAGGCCATGATAAAAAATTCAAATTCCGGCCAATAACTGAACTACTGGTCCCTCATTTTTCAGAGGTCTACACACCAGGTAAGGGGCTCTCCCTGGATGAAATGACCATAGCATTCAAGGGGAGGTCCGTCTTGAAGCAGTATAACCCCAGAAAGCCAGATAAATATGGCTACAGAGCCTATGTTTTGAGTGAAAGCAATACGGGGTGTGTTCTACAGAAAACCTACATTTTACACAATGGTATAACCGCATATTCAATGCCCTCCTCAGCATAAGTGTGGTAAACGCACATATAATTTACACCCAGAGCATTCAACCAACACCCAAGCCACTCAAGGTCTTCATACAGGCCATCATCAGTGCCTATCTGGAGGGATACAGAGAAAAGAGGAAAAGTTGTGGAAGACCTTCACCTGAAACAGCACAACTTCCAGAGAGACTCACAGAACGCCACTGGCTTAGTGTGACTCAGAGCCGCCCTGACTGTGTTGTTTGCTCAGACCGCTCTCGTCCCAGTGGCCGACGCCAGACAGGCTACAGGTGCAGTCAGTGCGGCACCGGTCTATGTCCTGTCCGATGTCATAAGATATAGCATACTAAAAAAAATGTGTAATTTGGATTTTTGAAACGGCTGAAAAATGTGGCGCCCAAAGGGTTAATTCTAGGCTTGCCCTGGCTGCAACAACACAACTCAAGCTTTGACTGGACTACTGGAGAGGTTGTGGAGTGGGATAAGATGTGCTTCCCTACCTGTTTCCCTGCTGAGGTCTGTCAAGTCCATAATTCCATTTCTGGGGAGGAGCCCCAAGACCTGTCCTCGGTGCCTGTGTTCTACCATGACCTACAAAGGGTTTTTACCAAGACCCGTGCCACCTCCTTACCACCTCACAGGGATTATGACTGCGCCATTGACCTGCTTCCAGGATCTGCTCCTCCTAGGGGGCGCCTTTACTCCCTTTCCGCTCCTGAAAGAGAGGCCATTGACAAGTACTGGCTGGAATAATTTGCCTCTCCTCCTCTGCTGCTGGTGCGGGTTTCTTTTATGTGGAGAAGACAGACAAGACCTTCCGACTATCGGGGCCTCAGTAACGTCACAAGAACAGGTAACCCCTTCCTCTTATTTCTTCTGCATTTGAACTATTAAAAGGGGATAAGATTTTCTCCAAACTTGACCTACGCAATGCCTATCACCTTGTGAGGATAAGAGAGGGGGATAAATGGAAGACGGATTTTAATATACCTAGCAGGCACTATGAGTACTTGGTAGTCTTTTGGATTAACTAATACTCCAGCTGTCTTCCAGGCTCTAGTGAATGATGTCCTTTGTGACATGTTGAACATTTTTGTGTTTGTTTACATTGATGATATTCTCATCTTCTCCCCTGACAAGCAGTCACACATCCGACATGTTCACCTAGGCCTTGAACGACTCCTTCAGAATATGCTCTACATGAAAGCAGAAAAGAAAAAAAACTTCATGCCTCTTCGGTCTCCTTCCTTGGCTTGGTCATTGCCCCGGACTGTATCCAGATGGACCCCAGTAAGGGCAGTGCTGTCTCTCAATGGCCTACATCCTCTGACAGAAGGCAACTACAGCGCTTTTTGGGGTTTCCTAATTTTTATAGAAGGTTCATCCGTAACTTCAGTTCCATTTCTACTCCACTTCATGCTCTCACCTCCCGTAGTTTTGTGGTCCTCTCAGGCAGAACAAGCATTCCAGAACCTCAAGAAGTGATTCATTTCTGCACCCATCCTCACTATTGTAGACCCTCAGCTCCAGTTTATTGTGAAGGTGGATGCCTCAGATGTTGGGGTGGGTGCGATCTTTTCCTAATCGGGCAAAGTATGTGCAAGTTTGAGGCTGTCAAATATACCTGACCTCCCAAATTCAATTCAAAATGGCCGATTTCCTGTTTGTTGTAGGGTGGGGCCACAATATTTTATGTTGGGTACACTGTGGAGAATCACTGTACAAAGTTTCATTGCTCTCTGCCAAAGTAAGTGTGTCCAGGGTCCTTAGGTGTCATAAACATGGGGGCGCTATAGAGGCATTCTTTATTTGACCTCTCTAATGTGCCTATGTACATTAAGTATACAATTGCCCGGATCTATGTGCCAAAATTCACATGATTTTGTTGATGTTCAACAGGATTATTGGCTCAATGAAAGTGCATCAAAACATTAATTAGTAAATTACTTAATTGTCATTAATCGAAGATGTACCAAACTCAATCCAGTTCAGCATCTTCATGATATGTACCTGTGTGCAACAGTTGAAAAAGATCCAGCAAAGACTTTTTGAGTTATTGCGTTCACAGTTTTGGCCCGTTATTAATTAATTACTTCATTAATATTCATCGAAGTACCACCAAATCAATACAGTTCGCCGTTTCGCCGATATAATTATGAAAAAATGTCTATTAATCTAATATCTAGCTACATCTTTGTATAGAATAGGAAAAGAGTTAGTCGTGGCTGGCCAGGCTACGTATTTTCCCGTGTGTGTAAAGTGAGTGTGGGATTTTATAGTATGACCATACCACGTTCTTGTAGGCAACTGACAGCAGGTTGCGCTCCTCATTGGACAGCTCCTTGTCCGCTTCTTCACTCTGGTCGTTAGCCTTCTCGGTCACAGCCTTCATGGCAGCCGCCATGTCGTCATAACGCTCGGCCTGCTCTGCCAGCTTGGCCTTCTGCACCAGGTCGTTCTTATCCATCTCTACACTGCAAAGAGAAAAACGCTGTTAGAACTGTAGTAAAGGGGTAAATGCTTAGCCAAGACACACTTGGAAATTGTATAAAATATACATCTAGACTCAGACTACAGTCCTGAGTCACCATCTGGGAGCCCCTGCTCTTGGACATCCTACCTACCACCAATGATACAGCTATTGATCATAGCTGAATAAAAAACACACATAAAAAGGTTTGTCTTTTTTGCCGCAGATCAGAGTTTCTCATTTCAATCTGTTATTATCCACTGTAATGTAAAAACTATGTAAATTCGCAGCAGTTTAGCGTTGATGTTAGCAGCGGTCTTTAGTGGAGCGTGGTGCGATGCTGGGTCTAAATGAGTCGAGGCTGTGTCCTACTTAAACCTCGACAAATTCATCTGGAGCTGCGAGCCCCCAGGGCCTAGCCAGAGCTAGGAACAGTCATTTCAACAGTTTGACATTTTACTAAAAGTGCTTTCCTTTTTCAAACCATTTACAGTATATTATTTGGGTTGGATTTTTCAGTCACTGTGTTAATGAGACCAAAGTATGTGTTACATAATGCACTTGTATTCTTTATAATTGAAGTCAATAAAGGTCAGTTTGGATGGCAATATTGTTATTAGGCAGGTTTTGTAAACTGAAATGTTAATATTTAAAAAGTTAGGAAACTCCAACTGCGTCAAACTGTTGTATAACAACAAACCAAAAAAAAAATAACACTAATGCTGGAGCTATAGTACATCCTTGGCAGAAATGTGGATCTATTTTGGGGTTTTGTTAGTAAAAGTTAAATCTGCAAGCTGTCACTTGCTTTGAACCAATTTGAGGTCTTTGGGTGGATGTGCAGGGCTTTTAATGAGTTTTAAAGAGGTTTGAGGTCGATTTGCTCAGGTATTCAGCACAGGCTAGTGACACCTGGCTGTTGCTTCTAGGATAATCTACTGCATCTCTCAGGACTTTGTCAGTGGTTTACAGGACAGATATGGTCTCACATTTGTGTGGTTCAAGATTTAGTTTTACAGTTTTTTGTAACATTTAAAAATATATATTATATTATTTATTTGCTAGGCAGCTAGATAACCAAGTCATTTATTTTGCAAAATAAAAGCACAGAAATGTATCCATAGATTCCCCTCCTTTGTATCCATTTTCCCCTTACAAATGCATTTCACCTATAATAGCATAAAGTGGCAGAGGATGACATACTTAATGCTCAATAACCTACATATTGTGTCCCCAGTGTCAACTTACAGTAGCTCCTCTTGGCAGCCTCTACTTTAGCAGTCCATCACCGAAATGGTAAAGCATTTTAGGACACGCTCACAACAGCTGCTTATATTCTTTTAACGCACTATAATGCTACTTGCACTGTTCTACGCCAGTGTTTGGACTCACGTGAAATCACCGGTTAAAATGTAAGGTTAGTAAGGCCCCAGAGCTACAATGAAATGAAGCATTATAACTCAATATTAAACATTTTAAATTGCCATTGTCCAAGGTTTAACCGATCTTAAGTGGAATTGTATTTAAGTATTTTAAGAGTTTGTCTTGACTAGATGACAGGTATTTTCCAATTCCAGTAACATATACATTTTAGACAATAGGTTACAAAATGTAGAAATGGGATCCTCTGGAAACCATCAGTTGTAGAGATACTAAAATAATTTCAGCCACCCTTGTGCTATAATAACAGCAATTCTAATATGGTTAAACACAGGTAATGGATCTGACCACTTTTGGATAATGGCTCATTCAGGTACTTTACTGTTTTCACTACTTCGATCAATGTTTTACTTGGATAAACAGATAAGAGTTTTTATTTGACAGAATTGTTCATTACTAGTGTGGCCTTAACTGGTTAAATATATTGTAAATGTAGTATTTTGTTCAATTCGATCTTCTCTGCAAAGCTTCTGTTTGATTGGAACATTTCCAACAGTCATTTATCAGTGAACAGAGCAATTAGTGAAAACAATGCTTAAAGCATTGGCTAATTATAAGTTAACCTTATACTGCCATGTCCAATATTGATGGGAAATATTACAGGCATTTACTTGTTCTAATTTTGCAGCCAATTATCAGTTAAAATGTTTAGCAGCAGCACTGCAGAGCTGACCAAATAATCAATAAATCAAACTTAATCTTTGGCTTTGTGTTTTTTTTACATATAAACCCCTCAGTTATTTGATCAAAGTTCCAATTATTTTGTAGCTATTGTCTAGTATAATAAACTATGCCCCATGTATTATAAGACTTGACAATACCATGTTCCTCTCTTCCCTACCAGCTCTACAAGAAGAACCCTGTTCATAGTGGTCAATGTAAAAGGCAAACAAGTATGTTTTTGAGCATATGGGCAAATTCTACAGTAGTAGCCATATGGCTTTATGCACCAGTGTTATTTTTTAGCTGTTTTCCAAGTGTGCACTGATTGATTTTAGGTGGCACACATTTTTTTGACTGGGTTTGCAAAAAAAAAAAAAAAACGATTCAAGTGTCCCAGTTTTGAGCTTTAGAAGTAAAATTGTCACCCTACTCCTATGATCAGTATCCTCTTACGGCAAGTCTTTCATTAGCATTACCTCAACATTGCTTGTCCTCAGGTGTTTTTAAGTATTTCTGTAAAGTACAATAAAACAAAAACAAGAGCACTAAGAAACTGCTGATGAATGATGGCAGCCTATTAACGTTTGAGATACAATCTTTAATATCCTTCAGGATCCAGATAAAAGACAATTTCCCTTTTAACATTTGTTTGCAGATGTTGCAGGTGCTAGACCAGCACCAGGTTAGCATCAGATTGATTGATTTTTTTCTAGAAAGGTGGGACAAAGCAATACTTTCTTAGAGTTCATGAGTTGTCTAAATGTTTATAAAAAGTGATTCCTGCAATATTACAATAACAAATTGGATCATTGCATTCTTTAAAATTAAAAAAATATATAACAATTAAAAAAAGCTACATATTACATAAAGGTTCACTTATGTAGATAGAAAATATGGGAGAAAAACATAAATGAAAAGGGGTAGTTTAGCACAAAATAGTTACCAACATTAAGGTTTTATATGATACGCTTTGGCATTTCGTCTGATAAAGACTATTATAAAAATAACCTCATCATATTGTATTTATCTGACTGTCTATTAGAACAGCCACATTTACCATTACTGCTTACATATATACACTAGAGCTCTTTACATTAAAATGTTTGCTTTGGGGCAGTTTCAACCTTTTTTGCACGTAATAGTATTACAAAATACTGTGTGCTATGATATACCCGGTAAAACATATGCCCAGTCTACACATTCATATTGTAGCCTAGAGTGTGCTGCAGCCCTTTGAAAGAACAGACGTACAAAGAGGTTTTAAGACATGATTGTTTGTGGACGCTACTGTAGTGCTCACGCGGTGCTGCCATGGCAACATCCTGAACTGCTTTCAGGTTAAGCTTTTCCATAGTTTTTAGCATCCTCAATTTACATACCTTAAGTCTCATTATTGAGGTGATGAAGGTCCGTGGTAGTAGGGGGGGCATATTAAAAGTATTTTGGTTTATTTCATCATATTTAATCACTGGGAGGGGCATTTATGACATTGCTAAGATTTCTAGCCGAGACACCTGAAGCAGCCCTAGGGCTCGGGAGAACAGGTGCACTTTCCTCACCCGCGATTACAGCTCCGCGTTTCCCCACTCCCTTTCATTTCCCTGCGGCATTTTAAACGCGCGGATACAGATTACACACAGCTAGCTAATGCTAATTCAACGCAGCAGTCCGCTGTTAACTCTATGCCTAGCCTCCCCACTTGAACTCTCAAATCGTAAACCGCCCGCGTTTACCACCCTTTAAATGTTTACCCGTTTTATGTGGCAAGCGTTATAATTTGTCCACGTCCTCTGGTTGTTCGTGTATACAGGGTTTTCGTAGACGCTATTCAAATTCTTACAGGGAGGCACTACATCGGCCATTGGATTTTCTATGTTGAACGCTAACGGCTAAAGCTAACGGAATCCGGGCCATTTTGACAAAACGTACAACACAGAGTTGTCGATTTGATAATAGTCTCCTGCCCTGTTACAGTTATACATAAAGAGCACAAATAACATCTTAACGCTGTGATATGATTTGGTGGTTTGGTGCAAAGGAAAGCATCGGGAAATGGGGAGGGTCTGTTAGCTTCCATATCCGCCATGACAGAGCCGAGCTAAGGACACCGACATCATCCTGCCGATACAAACAATGAGGCCAAATATGTCGGACATTATGTTATACTAAGAACACACGGGTAGATTTAAATCCATATCCTATAATAACGGAACTCACTTTTGCTAAAATGAGGTTTAACACAGCGGTTAATTGTAGACGGGCGCATCCAAAGACAATGCAGTGCACTGGAGTGGGGCCCGTTTTGCAAAAACATAATTTATAAAAAGGACCATCCTGATGTTTTGTCTTTTGGCTAATCTTGACCGAACTTTTAAGAATATGGGTCTTTAAGAAAATAATACTTTCAATAACCCTGGTCTGAGTTATTTGATACGATTCTACAGTTTTTCAAAGCAATAAATACATAAATACATGTTTTGGAGCTAGCGAGATAGCTTGGGTAAAATAATCAATGATAATTCCAAGCTGTCAAAATGGCCTAACTTGGCTGCTCCCTGCCCCTCTTTACGCACACCGCTTGTCATCACGCATTGCATCGGATTAGTTCTTGCCTTTTAAATGAACGAGGTATGAATCACAATCGTGAATAATCATTGGAACTGATACATAGCATGTTCAGTCAGGATAAATGGTCGCGGTATGCTCACAAGACTCGCCCTAAATCCCTCAATCCACCCTGCCACTGTAACCACAATAGGCACCGCCATCCGCTGCGGTTGTGGCCGTTAACGGGGCATCTCCATCACCGAAAGCCCACCCCACTACCCCGCTAAAGCCTACATCAGCATCTATATAAGGTAATAATCCAAATGTACTTGTACTTACACTTAGAGCAGTGAAGCGTCCGCGATGTATGCTCTGAACGATGGGAGGTTTATCCAGTCGTCCTCGGCTCGCTGCTTGCTGTGCTCGGGGTATTCAGGGCAGTACCACTTCCTCCGCCCGCTGCTCTTGGACACTTCCGCTTCCTCCCAAACCCCTCCCCTCCCCCCGCCGGTATCCGCGGCAACCGGGGCAGGGGGTTTCCTAAGCATCTTACGAGGGGCTTTGACGTCAGTAGAACCATAGCAACGGTTGATGCTAGAAAGTATAGGCCGGGGGGACGCAATGCTGATTCTGCTGCATACTACTCTTTTGCACAATATGAAAACATAAATACTGCTCGGTCGAAGGAGACATTCACTGCAGTGGAGACAATGCATTGTGCAGTCTGCATTGCTTCCAAACACTGGCTATGAAGTGAGAGTAATTCATGTTGATACTTAGTTTTTGGGGAAATATCACGGTGTAATATAGGCTCCCAGTCGTAATAAAGTAGAGCATCTACATCTAACGTAATATAATATGCTAACAGCCATTAACCATAAATACTACTACTACTATATAATTTATACAGTGTAAAACAACGTTTAAATTGCTTTTGTTTCAGCACTACTGCTTGAGCAATGAAGCGGAAGTGATAGCCGATAAACGTTTCAAGAATCCAATATTTCAATCTCATTCTCAATATGTTCAGGACAGAAAAGGGAGTAGCCTAGTTTGCAACAGCCAAATGAGCCAATCGCGACAGACCGTCCCTCCGGCCTATACTTTCTGCCTTTAACCCATGGCAACCGCTGCGGGGATGACGTCAGCGCACTGTCGCCTTGGCAACTGTCTCCACGAGGCGGCTGTGAGGCCCGTGAAGTCAGCTGACAGCGTGTGGGCAACTCAGATTTTTTTTTTGATTTTTTTTTTTACAAGCAAAACTATAAGAAGAACATTGTGCATTTGTATCACTATTAATGACGTGAAATGCCCTAATGGCGTTCTCATCTGCACTGGTTTAAGACAGCATTTCATATCTAATAATCTAATAATGTGGGTCAAAAGAAAAGCATTTACGCTAAATGTCCTGTACCAAAACAATTAGGCTTCTAAGCCTAATTAAATATTGTTTGGCGACAATAAAGCTACAATACAACCATGTATAGCCTATAGCCTATGTTCACTGATGATCATAGAAGTCTTGAACAACTGTGGTGAATGTTTTGTTATTTGTATCTGTTTATGTCTGTGTGTTGTTACCAATCAAAAATGTGACAAGATGAGTTTCAACCTATGGTTTCAACTAAATTTGTGGTTTATGTTTATGTTGACACACTAAAAGAGAAGAGATCTCTCAATCTAACTTAGTGCATTTGAAAATATATTCAAGTTGTACAATGTTAGGCTTAGCTATATCTTTTGTTTCATTAATTTTAGAATGTAAAGCTGTTATTATTATATATATATGAAAATAATTAAACTTTATTACAGACTCCAGAAGACAACACAAAAAGACAGAAATATGCATAAAAAAATGACATAGGGCAACCCATACGATCGTAAACAGCATACCCTACAAGAGACATCTGTAGCAATGCCTCCACAACTGAGACTGGTAATGTGTAGCAACAATCATTGACACGGCAAATAAATACATCAGATTCCTTAAATTCAGACATTGATATAAGTGTAGGATTGCATTAGGGAAGACATCAAGCAGTTAAGCTTAATGAAAACAGTTACAGATTTTTCTTCAAGTAACATAAATAATCACCCACTTTTAGTGAGAGAAATACATGGATTTTGATTGGGTCTAGGTGGCAGATAATATATTCATGGAGAATTGCATTCACGCTTCTGTAACATCCATCCATCCATCCATCCAAATGATTGGTTCTGATGTGACATGTGTCATCAAAACTTTATGTTGTAATCTTTTGATAGCCCACTAGAAATGTGAAATTCATCTAAAAAATAAAAACACAATAGGTTAATTAAATCTATCTTGATTTGCCGCTGGACGTTCCATGTGGAGTAATAGTAAACGCTCTCTCATCCATGATCTATCCACTTCCTGGTTTTAAAGGAAGTCTAAAAACAGTCTGCATACTCTCTCTTCCCCTTTTTCATTTACAGTGCGCACACTGCAGCTCCTAAACTCATTCATTTTGTTTGTATCCATATCCATTTTTTGTCTAAATAGAAAACACCCTTTTGTCTAAATAGAAAACACCCTCCACATATTGCATATTAAAACACACAAGATTTGGTAGTAGCCTAAATTCTGGACTAAAACAGAATATAATCACAGACCAAAAGACAAAAAGTGGACTAAACCCCAAAAGCTACAATTAAACCAGTTTACTTAATTTAAGCGCATCGCAATGTTGCAGTTCTCATAAAGAGCCACTAGATGGTAGCAGAAACCAGTGGAACATTCGGGTGTTTAGGATAAGCAGACCACAATCAGAGGACTCAAGTAAAAGTTAAACATACTCATAAAAAACAAACAAAACAAACAAAACAAACAAACAAACGTAAAAATAAATAGCCATTTCACAAATTAAGAAATAAAATTTCTAAATCTTTTCACTTTTTCATAACATAAAGGTTCCCTTTAGATAACATACTTACATTGTACAAGACTATTACTGTTGTTTCTGTGGTTTTGATCACTTCTCATTGACCTCTCAAGATGATTTGAATGATTTTGAACTGAGGTCAATAATAGAAACAAAGAAAAAGAAGTCAGTGTTTTGTATTTTTTTTTCTGGAAGTATGTCCAGTCCCATAGAAGGTTCTGTTTAGAACCGTTTATATTAGGAGTTCATATAGGTGAAATTTGCTACCTTGGCGGAGGTCTGCAATCTCTGAGCGCTTTCTAGTTGAGTAAATGTTACTGATTACTACCCACCTCTGGCCATAATACACTTTTTAACATTAGTTCCAATTATGAAACTTTGTGAATAATTAAAATGCTTTTTGGCAACTTATAACCAATTAATTAGGTGTGTATCCGGTCAATCCGGACAATGTACTGTATATCCTTTACCATCACCTTCAAACAACTAGGCCTGTGCTGTAGACTGAAAGAAGAATGTAGTTTTGGGGAATTTTCAAAATTTGGCAAAAACATTCTTCACAAACATCCAGACAAATCAAAAAGTCAAATAGACCCTTCCCATGTTTGTCATGGTTTGGGGGCGAGGCCTCTTAATTGTTCGTTATATTAAAACC
>JAVQKC010158468.1:0-15092 GCA_036025475.1 Philypnodon macrostomus
TCAGATAATGCTAATAGCCCACCTCCACCAGGAGCGATTTTTCAATCGCCCTTAACAACAGCACGTACGCCATGTAGCTTGAAAGACATGCAGAAGACTACATTTTTATTTTTGTTTAAAATTGTATATTGTTGATAGCGCACAATCCCGGATCAGTTAAAACACATTTTAACAAACTAGTAAATATTTTAATTTTATTTTAATAAAAAAATAAAAAAAATGGGGATGGAATTGGCAGGGAGGGCGCCGCCCAATCGCCCATTATTGGCCAGCCGCCACTGCTCTGAGGTCACCTGTGGGCTGAGTTATAATGGTTTTTGTTTTAGGGCGAGGGAAGGAACTGTTTAACCAATCACATGCTTTCACAGGACAGGAGAGCTCTGATTGGTTGAAACATTGTTTATTTATCAACAACTAGACTTTATCAGGAATAATGCGAGGGAGCTCTATTTTTATTTTGAAGAATTAAAAGTCAACTCCAGATCTCTGCTATGTTATTCCCCTAATTCTCATGTACATACTTCCTGGTTTCAGTGAGACCGTGATAGAGGACAGTCACAAAATCAGGTAGTGCAGCTTTAAGCACCTCAAGTTAGCCTTTTAGATAAATATTTAGTTTCGGTGATGTCTTTATCAAACTCCATGTTAAATTAGATCAAGAAAAATAACCGCAGGACACTATAAGCAGAGATGTGATTGTGCAGTTCCAAAGTAATTGGCTGTCTACATTACTCCCGTGATGTTTATGGATCTGCCCGCAGTTAACCCTCTGTTTTAATTAGAAGTTACTTTGTGAGATTGGATGTACCATTGTAATTATCCTCGTGACAATTTTCACAGGCACGTCTCACTGTGTAATGTATATTAGTGGTGTCTTATTAAAAGCACAGATTATTCAGTTAAATCATCCTGTTTCTAACATCCCTTTACTGCAGCTAGATCGTGCCCATTTTTATTTGGTAGACAGTAGCACTCTATTAGTGACTGATTTATAAACTATTAGTGGTAGTTTTGATTTGATTTCTCCTTACATGTAGGAGTTCCATATACATTTCTGATGATTGATGAGATTGACAGTTGTACACCCTAAATGAGATAGAAAATAATAATAATGATAACTTGAGTGTGAAACCAGTTCTGCATGTACAGAGCACTTGCTGAGGTGAAAGATACACTTTATAATCAGAAGTGAAGTGTTCACCCTGCAGAACCAGAGGATCGCAGGTTCAAATCCCCGCCTGAGTGCAGACCCGCTGTTGTGTCCCTGGGAAAGACACATTGCCTATGAATGAATGTATTTGTGTGATTGGTGTTTGTTGGTGGTCGGAGGGCCATAGGCGGACAATGGCAACCACTCTACTGTCAGACTGCCCCAGGGCAGCTGTGGCTACAGAAGTTCCTTACCATCCAAAACCAGTGTGTGCACTGAATGAATAATGCAATCACCTTTTGAGAAAAACGCTACATAAGACTGATGCACTATAAATTGTTATCGTTAGTGTGTTGTTCAGTTTTATCTGTAGTGGTTCATCATTACCTCCGCCAAGAAGATAATGTCAGTCTGTCTGTCTGTCTGTCTCTGTCTGTCAGTCTCTGTCTGTCAGTCTCTCTGTCTGTCTGTCTGTCAGTCTCTCTGTCAGTCTGTCTGTCTGTCTGTCTCTGTCTGTCAGTCTCTCTGTCTGTCTGTCTGTCTGTCACTCTGTCAGTCTGTCTGTCTGTCTGTCTGTCTGTCTGTCAGTCTCTCTGTCAGTCTGTCTGTCAGTCTGTCTGTCTGTCTCTGTCTGTCAGTCTCTCTGTCAGTCAGTCTGTCTGTCTGTCTGTCTGTCTGTCTGTCCGTCCGTCTGTCTGTCTGTCTGTCTGTCTGTCTGTCTCTCTCTGTCAGTCTCTCTGTCTGTCTGTCTGTCTGTCTGTCAGTCTCTCTGTCAGTCTGTCTGTCAGTCTGTCTGTCTGTCTCTGTCTGTCAGTCTCTCTGTCAGTCTGTCTGTCTGTCTGTCTGTCTGTCCGTCTGTCTGTCTGTCTGTCCCTCTCTCTCTCTCGCTCTCTCTCTGTCAGTCTGTCTGTCTCTCTCTCTCTCTCTCTGTCAGTCTGCCTTGGCGGAGGTATGTGCGTTCTAGTTTTAATTGTAGGTCTATGGATGCCACCAGCCTGACGTCTTGAAACACTTGAAATGAATGAAAAAAGGACTGATGACTATTTCTTGACAGAGTGGTAAGACTGCAGCAGCAATGTGATGTGTTTGATCTATTTATTACTGAAGCTAACGCTGTGAAATGATGATCACTCTTGCCAATAATCAAATCACCATCTTATTGATGATGTGGTACACCATTTAGACTGGTTATAGGAGGCACTTGCTAGATGTGACCAATGCACAAAAAAGAACCAAACAAACATATATTATTTATTATATAATATTAAATAAACATCTTTAAGTGTATAAATGCACAAAATGGTGCTATAGATAATTTCCTCTGCATGTCTGAAGTGTGACAAAATACATGTTCCTACTTTATACAAATTATGTAACTTGTGTTCATATAAAACAAATGTACTGTGATTGTATAGGGCATAGGACATCTATAACAACCTTTAGGAGCTTCCACTTTGGGTGATTTAGGTTGTGCTCTGGCGCCTCCTTGTGGATTTTAAAATAATTTGGCGCATTATATGATTATGGGCTATTATTATCTATATATCTGCTAAATTATATAGATATCGGGTCTTTATTAGGCCTATTTTATTATTAACTGGATATCCTGCCCACCGGACAAAGCCACATAGCCAGGTCTAGTCAACTCTAGCCTATACATAGTGGACTAGACCTGGCTAATTAGACTATAACACATGAAGGGAGTTGTGTCCATCCGAGTCCAGACAGAAATGGGGACATGCCTCTATTTGTAGTCTCAGGCCTACAGGGAGTCACTCTGGTTTGTCATGCTCTGGTGGGGTCAGGCGGAAAGGTCCTTCAGTAAATTGATATTACACATTAAAAAATACTACAGTTATCCAATGCAATGTATACTTGGATCATGTGGTATTGAATTATGTAATATTTGGACGCGTTGCTGTAGTTAAAATTGTGGCAGCGATGTTTGTTTACATGCCTCTGGACCCATGCTAACCAAGCTCTTGTGGGTCAAGATGGGTAGCTTCTTTAATCCCAGTTTAATTAAATCCACGGGTTATAAAGCTATACAAATAAACCGACCAATGAAATATAAATGTACGAATGAAAGTGACAGAAATAAGGGGACAACCCGAGGAAATGCTAGCTTGCAGTGTTTAGCTTAGCTCCCGTCAATGACTGCCGTTGGGCAGTGTTCCGGACACGGGGACGCGCATGCACGGGGGCTTCTTCAACGCTTATCCACACCGATTGCTGGATGGACACAGAGAGAGACACTCGGAGGTAACCGGATTCTTCTCTCGTGCACTTTAGCACAGCTACAGTGGTTGGCGACTGCGACAGCGGGGCTACCGTAAAGCATTCAAAGACGTGTTTTGTTACGTTCATTGTATAGGCCCGATACCGGACTAGACGGGGCTGTTGGTTACATTTAGCAAGCACAGCTCATCATTCATTCATTGGATTATAAAACTGAGCGACCTTTTGGAGCGCTGCCATACAATAATAGACTTGTGTGTACCCAGCATCGCTCAGCCTCTGTCCCAGTCCAACTGCAGAGATGACCCCTGGCCCGGGCTGTAGGTTGAGTGAGTGGGACATATGATATTCTAATGTGGCTGGCCACACCAGAGCCTAATGCAGAGCCCGGGTCCGTCAAAGGGATTGTCAGACAAGGTCCCGAGATGGAAGGAAGCCTCCCAAGGAAGACTAATCTAGTAAATGTAGTTGTATGTAAAATGTGTGATTAACAAAGACATCTGAGCTTAATTCCATATTTAAATGAAATGTTCACCTGCTTACTTGTTCTGACCTTTGCTGTTTCTATTTCCAGGCTCCCTCCTGTGTCCAGGCTTCAACAACAGCCACTGAGACAGTACTTACTACATCATTCTGTATCTTACTGAGTACAGCCAGCTCTTTTGAAAGAGCCCAGAAGTTTGCAACTTTATGAGAACAACTGGATCCTTTTATTTAACTCTGCTCTGTCAAGTTTTGAAGCTGTTTATTGATCCATTGCAATCATGGGGGACAATGGCTATGCCTACTACCGTGTGGTCATTTTCTTCAGCATGTTTACTGGCTACTCGCTGTACTTCTTTAATAGGAAGACCTTCTCATTTGTGATGCCATCTGTGATGGAGGAGATTGAGTTGGACAAAGATGACTTGGGTAAGATATGGGCATGGTGCAGTGATGTTTCTTCTCCTGACTAGACTCTTTAGACAGTACAATAGACTCATTTTGCTTGCTTGATGCAAAAGGATTAGTCCCTTTACCAAATAAAAATCTGCTAAGTTTATTGACCAAGTAACAAGGGCTGCTAAATATAGTCCCAACAACCCTCTTACAATTCACAAATAAAGGGCATATATGTTACAAATATTTTTCACAAAACAATACAAGACTATAAACACACTTCTGGACTGACTATAAAATGCTTCAGCTGTATTATTCCTGTTTGTGTGTTCAGGTCTGATATCCAGCAGTCAGACCATGGCCTATGCCATCAGTAAGTTCATCAGTGGTGTGCTGTCAGATCAAATCAGTGCCCGCTGGCTTTTTGCCATTGGACTGTTTTTGGTTGGAGGCATAAATGTAGCCTTCTCCTGGTCCTCTACTGTGACTATGTTCTCACTGCTCTGGTTCATCAATGGTCTGGGACAGGGCTGTGGCTGGCCTCCATGTGGAAAAGTGCTACGCAAGGTAACAACACGTCTAAATACACACGTCTGCTGTTAATATGTCAGACACGGTCCCTATCTGCTCCATAAAAACACCGGGGCAGCATCAGTAACACTTGCTGTCATTTTCAAAGATCTAAAAACGAAACAATGTAGACACTTTCCTAGTGGCACAAAGACAGTGTTGTTTCAAAGTAGAAGTGTTTAAAGGCGTATAATAAAAGGCTTTGGCAGGTGCCCACAGCACTAAAGGGCGTCACATTACACACATGTATTTATAGAAGTTCCTCAAGAGAACTAAAGGACTTTTGTCATTAATGTCTTCTTAAAACAGACATTACAATAAAGACCTTCTGATCTCATCTCCACAGACTTTGATTTCAAACAATATTAAGACATGTGGGTTTCTCTAATTGTTACAGGGGTGTCTTTTGGGGTGTTGTGGGTTGCTCGGTAGAGTATGTCCTTTGTGGAATGTCTGGCTGACATTAGCTACATTTTACAATTTTAGGATTTTGACAGCTGCATTGTCAATTGGTCAGATCTATCCTAACATCATTTTGTACTAATATATAACTTAAAATGCACTTTCTTGTGTTTTCATTTAGGGGTGGGTGATATGGTAAAATATAATGTCACAATTTTATTAAGATCACAATTGTTGATTTTATAAGCTGATTTTCATAACTTCATATCATGATTACATTTTTCTCACCATATCGCCCGCCCCTATTTTCATTACTGAATAATGAGACATCTTTGCTTGTTTGTCTTTTTGTTCAGTGGTACGAGCCGTCACAGTTTGGCACCTGGTGGTCTGTGCTGTCCTGTAGTATGAATCTGGCTGGGAGTCTTGGGCCACTGCTGGTCACTGTCCTTCTGCAGTACTATGACTGGAGGACTATTTTGTCCATGTCAGGCATCTTCTGTGCAGCCTACTCCTTTCTGTGTGTGGCGTTTGTAAAGAATGAGCCCAAGGATGTTGGCCTACTCAGTATCGAGGTAGCAGCCAAGAAGAAGGGAGGTGAGGACAAGACTTGTCTAAAATATCATACAGTACCAATAGACACTTTCTCATGTGTACAAACAGTATGCACTAAATACGCTTGCTTCAAGGTCAGAGCTGTGTGAGTGTGAAAAGAGCTGATTCAAAACATAGCTAATGCCAGAGCTGTTGAGTAACACAACAACAAACCCAAATAATGTACCTGACATTGTTATATATATATATTAATATATAATTGTAGAATATTATTATTATTTACATTTGTGAATAAAGAAGTATCTCATCTGTGCTTTAATTTTTACTGTTACACTTCATTTGCCCTTCTTTCCACCAGGAGACTGTGAGAGCACCCTCCAGGAGTTCCTCCTCTCACCTTTCCTATGGGTGCTGTCTCTGGGATACTTAGCCGTGTTTGGGGTTAAAACTGCTGCCACTGACTGGGGCCAGCTGTTCCTAATGCAGGAAAAAGGCCAGACTGCTCTCATGGGTAGGCACCGGCTAGGAGCCCAGTGTTAGGATAACTTAAAAGTTGACATTATCTATGTTTCCAAAGGCAGTAGCTACCTGAGTGCTCTGGAGGTGGGAGGTTTTGTAGGAAGCCTTGTGTCTGGTTTTATTTCTGACAGAGCTGTTGCACGGGTGAGGCATTATCTTATAATAATGAATGCATATACTGTGTCTTTATTATAATACATTACCTATGTTTGTATGATATATTATACTAGCAAGGCTTGGGTACTCATGGCAACCCCCGTCATCGTCTGCTTATTTCTATGATGGCTGGGATGTACGTGTCCATGTACCTCTTCAGAGTGACCATTACGCCTGAGATGCCACAGGTAACAAGTGGATCAAATACCTCTACTTTCTACTGTGTAAATTGTTCAAAACTAAAATTATTATATGTTTTGTTTTCAGGAGTCACCACTTTGGTTCCAAGCCATGCATCCCATCTCGGTGCTGAGTGGGATTTCAGAAAAAGAGGTAATATAATTATATCAGATGTTGTGTTATGTTAAACTCATCTGGATGATGTTCTGTCATTGTCAGATCTGGATACTGTTTCTTGGTGCTCTGTTTGGATTTTGCTCATACGGACCAATAGCCTTATTTGGTGTGATCGCCAGTGAAAGTGCTCCTTCAAACTTTTGTGGAACCTCTCATGCTGTTGTTGCTCTGATGGCCAATGGTAAAATCCATAATAGTTGGAAAACGCACATATTCATGTGTGCATGATTCATGTGTTCATGATTCATGTGTTCTTTGATTCATGTGTTCATGATTCATGTGTTCTTTGATTCATGTGTTCATGATTCATGTGTTCATGATTCATGTGTTCATGATTCATGTGTTCTTTGATTCATGTGTTCATGATTTATGTGTTCTTTGATTCATGTGTTCTTTGATTCATGTGTTCATGATTCATGTGTTCATGATTCATGTGTTCTTTGATTCATGTGTTCATGATTTATGTGTTCTTTGATTCATGTGTTCATGATTCATGTGCTCATGATTCTTTGTTACAGTGGGCGCCTTTATGGCGGGACTTCCCTTCAGCACAGTTGCCAAACAGCACAGCTGGGACATGGCCTTTTGGGTAGCTGAGGTAGTAATGGCCATTGCTACGGTTGGGTTCTTCCTTGTTCGTAACATGCGCACCAAAATGGGTCGGATTGCCAAGAAAATCGACTAACACTACAATACAACTAACAGAATTCCTTCTCCTCATAACTACCCAGGCTGATTTGTGATTCAGCCAAATAGAGCTGCTGTAGAAGATAATGTTTCTAACATTAACACACTGATTGTTTATACATTGCTTAATGCCATTTATTTAATGTGGCAATGCTTTAAATGTACTTCTTAGAATGTTTGCCATTAATTCATTATTTGAATTTTTATCTCATATACCAACTTGTAAAATTGTAAAAACTAAATATATTTTCACATAAATATTGTGCTATTTTTAGACTGTATAAACACTGATATAGATAAAACACAAATTATAGAAAGTTATTATAGATGCTTTACTGTTAGCTCTTGTTTAAATCATAGTTTGGTGCAAGTCCTGTTTCTGCCTTTATACTTATCTCATTGTTGTAGTACAAAGCACTGAATTCCACATTTTGTAATATGTGTGAACGTTTTAAATGATTTGTTCAATTGTTAAAGCAGTCTAATAAACATTGACAAAGCCTTATTCACAGTGTTTACTACATATGATAACATTCCTTCTTCACCACTTTAGGGGGCCATACAGAACTTGTGTAGGTGTAAGGTAAGGGCAAAGAGTGTTTTTATAGCTGACACCAGAGATAATAAACCTACATGTACAAGAACCGTATCTAGCTGTTATTTAAGATTTGAGACACTATAAAGGACAGAAATCACCAGTTGTTGTACTTGAAACTGTCCATGGTGCTGAACCTGCTCCAACATAATCTAAGCTCCTTTTTACCAGAAACAAACTATTATTGTAACACTCAGAAAGTGAATGTTTTGCCTTATTGTATTGTTAATGTCACAAATGTGAAGGGAGCTATACTTTTAGTACTTTTTTTTTTACACTGTTAATAGTGACTGTGATACTGCAGTCTATAGTGAGTCACATAAAAGTACTCTTACATTGATATGCTTTCTTGAGTGTAAAAAAAAACAGGTTAGTTACTACCAACCAATGTTTATTGTTTGCAACAATGACACAGGTACATCTATGAACACAAGAGATTCTGCACACTTGTACTTGATACAGACACCTTAAACCCAGAGGAATATTGCTACTGCTGGTATGTTGACATTTCAACACTGCCGTTGGTTAAAAAAAAAAAAAAAAAAAGAATTTGTGCGATGTCTTTTCAGCATTCTCACAATGTACCATCACACGCCGCATACAGGACTGAAAAAATGCGTTCACTGCAGCTATACAGAATTATTGCGATGCTATCACAGAACAGAGACACAATCCACACATGTGATGCACAGTTCTGACAGAGAGCTCCAGTACTAGTAGTATTTAGGTTTATTGATCAAATCATTGATAAACTGCATGAGTACAAGAGTTAACATAGAGGAACAAAGCTTACAAACATTCTAAAACAGAGTTGCCCTTTGACTTGTCCATGCCCCCCCCCAAACACAGATTACATACACTGTCCCTTATAAAGCATATGGAATGTACTCCTCCCAGGCCAGCTCTTTCCTCCTGTGACCCTCCCCTCCTTCACATTTAAAAACTGAAATGAAAACCACCGACAGTAACAAGAACCCACCGCAAACGTTATGGCGATGCAAAATTGTGGGAGTTGATGAAATTCCCAAATTGACTTTTGTCTTTCATTAAAAAAAAGTGTTCTCTACAATCAAACTACTAAAAAACCTGTATTTAGAAAATAGTTGATAAAAATATTCCCCTGAATTGTACAAGAAAAGAGGTACAGGGAGCACTGGTAAAAGATGTGTTTTGAGTGATGTTATTCAGCGTCCTCGTCCTTCTCCTCAGCGTCTGCAGCTGGTGCCTAGTTAAAATACACAATGAGTAAATAAATATTTTATATCAATTTATCAGCCTTGTTGATATATATCACAGATGACCCTCACCTCATCCTCAGCTTTGGCTTCGCCATTCTCAGCGGGGGCCTCTGGTTCTTTCTCCTCAGGGCTGGCCTTTTCCACGTCCTTAGCTTTCTTAGGCTTAGCGGGTGCCTTCTGTATACAGCAAATTACATTATAATCATTTAATTACACATTTAATTTACATTTGTACAAATAAATAAATGTTTACTGACCTTTGGCTTGGCTTTAGGCTCTGCCTTAGCAGGTGCAGGTCTCTTTAGAAATTGAGAACATATTAGCCACATTTAATGATAATATTGGATATATAAATATTAACGTTAAGAATCTAGTTTGCTTACATCTTTGCTTACATCCTTCAACCTGAGAGATCTCCTTTTGGGCTGCAAAACAGACCAGAGAAACAATAAGTTTTTCATGTCGAAGTTCCTTTGTAGACCGTTACCGACCCCTAGCGGTAACACATGCGAGCTCGAGTGAAAGCTTGATTAGATGCACACATTTCTTACCTCTGAGTCGCCTCCTGCAGCTGCCTGAAAGAAAGCACAGACAACAGGGTTAGAGACTGAACAGGTCGCTCCTCACTAATCCTGTTTGGTGAGTGTTATGTAACGGGCGTTTCCCGTTACTACAGACACAGTGGCACCACTTATTAAAAATATGGTGCATATTAAATCTGAACGGTCTGCAGCGCACTGTACTCGTGCATGTCGACAGCAGTTTAAATGGTGAACACATCCTGTAGCCTATGTGGTTCCTGCTCCCTCAGCCCTCCTCCGTAAAGCCCTGGCGGAGGGGTGGACTCCGCCTCCTTACACAGTCGTTCTCTGGTAATGGGATCGTATGAGACTGAAAAAAGTGCAGCAGTCTAGTGTTCCCGCCATTGGTTTGAAAAAGAGTCATGTCGCTCCGCAGCAGAATATACCAGAGCCCAGCAACAGGAGCGGGCTGCGCTGACGGAGGCTCGCCATTGCATAACCCACAGTGGCCTGAGCAGAAGCCCAGAAGGGCACAGGCGAGCGGGACGAACCACTACAATAACGCACTAACACGATGTATATGTCCAAACGAGCCTCCGGGATAAGATAAAGACGACGCATGCATAAATAGCGGAGCGAGCTAAAATACCCGTCGTGTGAAATGTACGGAATAAGCTCATTAAAATGTTGCTGCTACCGCGTTAGCCTACAGCTCGTGCAAAACCACAACTTAACAGGCAAACTACTATAAAATGAGCCATTATTCGTAAACAAAACAACGAATTATATCGAGTCGTTCAAACTTTAGACGTAAACGCGGGAGACGACCCCCAAAGAAAACAATCGATATACCGCCAACTTTCTCCCCGCCACCATAACAGAGCCTCTCTTGCACTACTGTCGAAGGATTAATGTTGAATTCATGCACAAACGCAAGCTCCGAAGCCCCCGGAAAGGTTGCACATTAAAAGGTCTTGGCACAAAGATAATCACTGCACAAGATAAGACGAAGATGAGCCACTTCGGAAAAATCAAAACAGAAGCGACCAAACGCTGTAACGCGGACATTTCTGACAATTCACAGTAAAACATATATATTTAAGAACAGCTCTACCAATACGCTATAATCATTTCATTGTCATCATTCAATCTGCAGTCATGGCTTATAACCGCTGTATTACTGAATGCATTAAAACGCGTACTCACTTTGCTCCGTTTAGGCATGGCTGGTTTGTGTGGGTGCTTAGTAAAAAAATGAAAACCACACGAGTGTTGTAGAATACAGAGCACAATACAGTGGTATATTCAGTATTGAGCTGTAGCAGTACAGTGTAATACAGCGCAGTGAGACGCTAATGTTCCATTGGAAGAAAAACTAGCTCAAACCGGATTGGATTCTCCCCCCTCCCTCCTCGGCCTCTGTGTTATAGTCCCAGCACCAAGGCCCGCCCCCGCAGACAGGCGATTGGCTCATTCGGGCTTTACCCATACAATTTCAAACGCTGTCCCTCACCTGTGTGGGTACGTTATACGTCAGTCAAACTATGTGGAGAACCATTTGTCTTTCTGTGCAGCCATCTGCCCCAACAAGACTAAACTGTATGTGAGGAAGGCTTTCTTCTCGCCCTCAAATGCATGTTTTGCAAAGAATGCTAATTTGAGTGCGTTTAAAACTTGTGAATGGAACTGAACACCATCCTTTTGCCCCGTTTTTCAGTCGACCGATGAATAATTGAGGCGTAGGCATTGGTTGAAAATCGAGAGAGGGGTGTGTGCCCAAGAGCAAACCAGCCTTTTGTATTTTAGCCTAAGAAAATGGCGGCAGGCGCTGTGCTATGGGACTTGTACGTACGTGCCTGTTTGCTATCGCCGGAGGTGTCACTGTGCAGTTGGGGGCGCAGACCGAGAGAGCCGCGGTGGCGCTCAGCTTTTTGTTCGTATCTGTGTTTGGTGATTTTGTAACAGTGCTGGCCAGTGCCAGTGAGGACTTTGTAGTATTTCCTCTTCTCTATCCGACCATAAGATGTGACCGACATCTTTTTTAACAGACCGTCAAGTTGTGTTGTCATCGGCGAGCCTGAATCTTCACGTTTTATGTTGAAATTCAGACGAATTACCAAATGTTTACAAATAAAACAATATATCTAAAGGAGTTAAACTAAAGAAGGCCGTCTTTACACAATAATTAACCAAATGGAAGCGTGTGAATTTCACAGTAAACACGCATTTCCTGCAGAATCACATTTGATGGCGTCGACACCAGTGTGAGAAGTCTGCAGATTTCCCCAGCTCATATCACACATCACAGGCCTATGACATCGTGCAAATACTGCGTTATACAGTAGTAGTCTACTCAGTTCTTGCATGGATCAGAATCATTATTCAGTCACAGAGTTAACAGTGTTACCTATTTTAATAAATTATGGTAAATCTGATCGGATTTAGAGAAGTACCTAAACCCACCCCACCCCATGTGTAACCTGCCTCCCGTGGTGAAAGCAGTGTGAACTAGCCCACAGGTTGATACTGACGTTACTGTAAAAGATTTAAGACTTAAATTGATACATGCCAAATGTATCATCGTGTACTGTCTGTGGACAGTTACAGAGATCACCCTGATATAATCTCTAATATGGGGTCAGTCTGTTAGTTGTGACAAAGGCTTCATGAAACAGTCCTCCCTGTGAGATAAGAGCCCAGTTCTCTTTGCAGGGGTCTGTCTTTACTGTACTATACATGAGAAGGCAGAGCAGGGGGAGGGGACGCCTTTGGAAAGTCTCAGATAACAATACTGTTGTTGTAGTGAAGGAGCCCCTCATCACAGCTGCTGCCTGTTGCAGCACTTTCGCGCCTTTTCACTCTGCTCTTCTCCTTCAGCCGGGGGAGGGAACAAGGTCTTCTCCTTCAGCCGGGGGAGGGAACAAGGCTATACAGGAGCTGCGCTGTGCCCAATGGCAACTATATTATTAGTTTATATGCACTGGAGTTAATAATGTAGTAGGGCCGTTTGTTGTATCTATGTTTTCAGATATAATTGGAGCAATATGTGGATGTGCAGTGGCATAATCCTGGAGGACGGATGAATGACCTCATCCAAAGCCTCTTTGACAGAGGCCAACTCTTGTGTCTCGCATATGTCACATGTCAGAGGCTGTTGGTTAAATCTTATCAGGTAGGAGCAGGTTGAGCAGCTGTGTTGTCTATAAACACCCTGGTAGAGTTAGCATGTAGCTGCTAGCCTGTGCCCATCGCCCAGTCACACCAGTGCAGCCTGCAGGTGTGGATCAGTGGTACGTAAGGAAAACACGGCTCTCTCACACTCTCTTAAGTGGATTTCTCACATGCAGCAGCCTTTCCATATGGAGTGGGGTAAAGCCAGATTACACCAGTTTCTCTGAAGGGGGTCAGCGCCACCGGAGTTCACAGCATGACCCCACATGGACATTATGGGCATACTTTAATACACGGACTGGGCCAGGCATGCACGTGACCTGCATATGCATATAACAGTTGGCATGTGTTTACCTGCTGCCTGATTGGTCTGTACTAAATGCAACTACAACATGCGCTTGTAATACATACCTGGATGTGTTTGTTCAGTGGAAGGAATGGGGTGTGTCATTTCTGTGTGAGATGTAGGCTCACCCTAGCGGCAACAAGCTCAATAAGATCAGTAACAATAAACCTTAGTCGGCTTTGACCATTGATTAGCTATCAGCTGACGCAACAAAAACAAATCCCACAAAAGGGATTAATGCATGCTCTAGGGGCATGCCTCTTCTAATAAAGTGTTGAATTTTGGGGCCCGTATCTTAGCTCCTTCATAAAGGTCAATTGAATGGAACTAATTTGTGCCTGTGAACAATAGGCCGAGACAATAGCATGGTTAGTCTCCTGAAAAGTCAAGCAGCAGACACTATAGGATGAGGTCACATGATAAGTTTTGACTGATGATCTCTGATATGGCTCTGGTTCAGAGGAGGCCTCTCTAAACTGGCGGACAACATATGCTGGGGATAAGGGGACCGCTGACTGACCCTCCCCCACATCTACTTCCTGTTTTTCATGGTTGTCTGCTTGCTTCTGCCTATACAATACCAGCTGTGTCTGGAGACATTCCAGTTTGTACTATGGCCTCATAAACCACGTGAGGAGACTGTCACAGTGACCAGTTTTACAAATGGATCATTTGAAAAATGATAATTAGGACTGTTCCCCCAATGCTTGTGTGTTTACAGAAAGAATGTGATCTCAAGATATTATTCACACTACACAAAACACGGTCAATATTCAGTATAACAGTCTTTATTTTATTTAATGCAATTTTTACAGTATGTGCCTGTCATCAACAATTATTATTACACTATCTACGATACCTATTACACAGTCAACTGAATGAATTTGGGAATTAGGCAAACATTGTCTTAGAGAGACCTCTAGTGGTCATACTAATAAACAGCTCCAAACAGTGGATTTAATTACTGCACTTTTATCATGCTGACTCTAGCGTTTGTTTGGACAGAAACCGTTTTATTTGTATTCCAGGCTTCACCAGAGAACACCAGAGTCAACTTCTGACCGACTACAGTCTGTGTTTTCGACCAGAGAGGGAGGTGCCAGAGCTCATTATGAAAAAGGTTCGTCTCACTCGAAGGTATTTGTTTCCAGATTCAAATGATTGACCTCTGACCTTGTCCGCCATGTCATGTGGAGAAGGTGCGATGATGACCTTTGATCTAGGCCTATGTGACTGCCAAGTAGTGTGAGAAATTCTCTTTCTCTGTGATTTTTCTCCCTAACCGTTCACCTGAGTGAAACAGAATGATAACTCTCAACATGGCATTGTTGTTTCAGGTTTCAGTTGATTTGTCATATGCACATTCAACACAGGGTCAAAAAATGCAATGAAATGCTTTGGATCGGAAGAACCGTTAGACTCCCTAAGATACTCTTGAAGTACTAGTAGCATGCAGTAATAGTACATGGTAAGTGTGCAAAAAAGAGATAAGTAACAATATAATAAATATATAATAAAAAAGTACAATAATAAAGAAGAATACAAAGGTACAGGTAGGATTAAATAAGGTGTAAGTAGAGTATTTCACCGGTGGTAAAATACTTCAGATGAATTTTGTATTGCACATGATATAGTATTGCACATACATGATACATTCAAATAGTGCAGCAGCGGTAAACATATTACGTAAAGTGATTTAGTGCAGTAT
>JAVQKC010158496.1:0-11205 GCA_036025475.1 Philypnodon macrostomus
TACAGGCCATTGTAAGTATACAATTGCCCGGATCAATGTGCCAAAATTCTCACAATTTTGTTTATGTTCAGCAGGATTATTGGCTCAAAAGTGCATCAAAACATTAATTTGTGAATTATATAATTGTCATTAATCAAAGATGTACCAAACTCAATCCAGTTCTGCATCTTCATGATATGTATCTGTGTGCAACAGTTGAAAAAGATCCATCAAAGACTTTTTGAGTTATTGTGTTCACAGTTTTGGCCCGTAATTAATTACTTAATTAATATTAATCGAAGAAGTACCCAAATTGATACAGTTCTGCGTCTTTATGGTATGTACCTGTGTGCAAATGTTGAAACTGATCCGGCAATTCATTTTTGAGTAATCACGCTCACAGCTAGGATCTGCGGACATGGACCAACATGGACCAACATGGACCAACATGATTCCATAATATCGTCGTTTCGCCGATATAATTAACAGCATTGCATTTTAGGAGCATTGTGTAAATTTCACACAAAACTCAAATATCCCTAACTTTTTCTGACTAGAATATTCAGAAATAAAAGACAAATTAACAAGAGTGTAAAAAAACCTACAAATTTGAAACTGTTCTTTTCAAAGTGTGTCTTCTCTGATGCTTTGCCATTAAAAAACACACGGCACCCAAACTTCTTCAACAACACACAGGCTTTACCCTACAGTCTCATTAAAGATCTTGGTCCTAATTGTTGTGTTAGGGCAGTGACAGTGCCCTTTTGGGACAGAGGTAAGTTTAACCCAGCCTCTGAGGACCACAGCCCCTCTTTACTGCAGTGCACAGGAGACCAAGAATGAAGAGCTAAACAGTGGTCATTAGTGATGAGATTAAACTAAGCAGTTTGTAGCTCTCTGGGGCAACAGTGAAGACTGATAGTGGTGTAGTAAAAACAGACGGTTTAAGATCAGCTATAGTAGTTTAAGAAAAATGTTTACCAATAATGATTATTATAATAACGATTATAATTAAATTTTAAGATTCAAAAATGGAATTTCAAATTATAATCCTCAGATGAAAGTGTAATTTAAATGTCTTAAATCTCATGAAATACTGTTTACATTTCATCCATAATTAACAGAGCTAATACAAAAATACAATTTTTTGTGTGTTTTTACCATCATAATCCCTGCATCTCTGTTTGAGTGAAGGGTTTTTGTTGCCGAACGGTTTGCCGCCTACATCTTGCCTCGGGGGGCCATAGAAACTGGACCAGCTGTCCGTGGTGCTGTCGGGCAGGTGGGCAGGGGTGGCCCCAGGACCCCCTGCGGGCCCTGGGATCCCAGTGGAGGAGTATGGGTGCTGAGGGGTGGGCAGCAGGGGCGCCGAGTGCTGCTGCTGAGGAGGTCCAGATGAGGCTGTGCTGAAGCCGTCCGGGTCTTTTCTCTCCACATCAAACTTGGACTTGAAGTCTATTTGATAAGCAATAGAATGGTCACAAGGGTTAGAAACAAAAGCCAGAAGAATAAAGAATAAAATAAAGTTAATCTCAGACTATAAATTGACCAGTGCAAAGTCCCATCCATTAAAAAATATATATAAAATACTTATTAAAAAGTACCTGAAGCAGTCCTGTAATAAAAAAAAAAGGACCGCTTCAATGTTAAAAAGTGAAAATAACTGATATTTCTATTCTCTTTCAATTGCATTTAATCTATGTGAAACACTTTATTAACCCAGCATGACTATGCCGAAAGCGCTTCAAACCAAAAGAACTTTGTTATTAAGCAGTAATACAGATCCCACCTTGTATGTAGCAGAAGTTAAATCCCCACTGATGCCGAGAGTGTAAAGCTGTCCACATCGTTACTCATTTGTGAAAAATATAATAAATGTGTAGCAGTTCTGTATATAAATCCTATAGCACCTCCATGCACTCGACGCCTGTGACACCTCTGTTAATAAACTGTGGTAGATCCACTTTACTTCCTGGTCTGCCTGTTTTTAATTGGCTGAAGTGCCTCTCTCACCTCTGCTGCCGCGGTGCTCCCGGTCGCGGCTCTTTCCGCGGCTGCCGCTTCGACTGCGGCTCCGGCTGTAGCTCCGCCCCCGAGGGCTGCCACGGCGACGCTCGTGACGGTCTCTGTGGAAGTCGCTTTTCCCGTGACGATCCAAGTCCCGGCGCTTTCGCTCGTCTCGCCTTCTGTCATCAGCCCTCCTGGTTTATCAATGTCACAAAAGGTGTCTTTAACAAAACTGATGAGTTCTGAATATCCAACCGGATATAATATGACAGATCTCTACACAAGAGTAAATGATGTTGACGATGAGAATAATGTAATGTGAAAATAGTAAAAGTTATGTTCACTTCATGTAATCTTGTTTAATGTATGAATAAATTCAGGATTCAATAATAATACTTTTGCAGTAATCATACAGCTTATAGTTTGCTGAAGACTTGAACCATCCCCAAGGACAGTTATACCTGGATTCGTTGAAGTCCGAGCGGCTCCTCAGAGGACTTCTCCGTCGCCTGTTTTCTCTCTCCTCCTCTGACATCTCAGGCTTTATGGAAAAATGCATACGCTCAGAGACCGACTAAATCATTTATGCCAAAAATACAACTACTACTTTGTACATGTAGTCATTAATATGTACAGTGTTGTGTTTACCTCCACAACTTCAGTTTTAATGACAGGTTGTTTCACGTCCTCTTTGGGAGCTTCCTTGGGAGGAGGATTTCCCAGGTAGTTCTTTGTTGTCAGACATTCAAATAGTTTATCGACAAATCCCACAGTCTCTGAAATGTCAAAACATATGAGATGAATGCAATTGCACTGTATTATTGTTTGCTAGTGTGTGCTTTGTCATTGCTCTATGGAGAATACTCTGGCCCTTAGGTGTCACATACTTTCTCAGTCACACAAACCAAGCAAACTTGAAAACAACACTAACATTACTCACAGAAATGCAATACAAATAAACACTTATAAACACAAGGGAAGGTACCAACAGTTTAGCATACACTGGCAAAGTATTGTGTTCATCTACATTTCTGTCATACCAAAATTTCTCTCATTTTGCCAATTCCTCCATAGAAAATGCATTATAATCCATTTCATTTCCAGATACACTTTTTAGGATGTCTATTAAACTGCTCAAATAAATTTTTTGTATGTGATGTTAAAAAATAATGGCCTGCATTTTTACCAAATTAGCTTTTTCTGATGCAGACAACAGGGGTTTATGGAACAACTGTATTAGAATTAGCCAAAAAAACAGAGGCTAGATGAAGACATTGTGTCAGACCTTTTTGCAGGAAGACTTCCAGCTGATCAGCGCATAGGGCTTTCAGCTCCTTCTCAGATTTGTCCTTCTTCACAAGAGCCACCACATAGTTGGCCAGAGCCGAGGGGTCAGCATCACATCTGAAAGGACACAATTGTTTAATTGGGTTACTTTTTAATCAGAAATACATTGAAATAAAATAAGCACATGGCATCAAACAATAAAATAGATACAACATTTCAGATAATATAGAGAGGAAATGCTAAATGAAGGTGAGCCAGTGAGTCAAGTTTCTTACTTTCAAAATATGTAAAACAAACAAATCTCTGAAACAAATTAGGCTTTCCCCACTGTAGCTCGTTGGGCATAGAATTACTATTGCAACTAAACATAAATGAACCTTGAGTAGTAGTAAATAATCTACAAATACACTAACACACACAAAAGAAACAGCAAAACAAACTCACTAACAAAAAGCTTGTGACCAAAGTGATTTTATTGGCAATGTGATAGACTGTAAATCTTAACTTAAACAAAATAAAACACATGCATTGACAAACTACTGACAATAACAAACCTCCAAACCAAACATTGGTCAGTTTACCAAGGACCAACTCTTCTGGACCATTAAATAAACACTGAGGAAAAGTCAAACTGGTTTGACACTATTTACTACACCCAGAATATACAGCAGCACGATGATAAGAACATGTTTACTATTACAGTATCCATGTGCCTTATATGATCACAAGCCAATTCTATTTTTATAAAGGCCAAAGCAGATTTTAGAGGAGAAGCTATGGTAACAAACACAATTATTTGCTTTGAAATCTGACAGTGGGATGAGTTTTTATTTGATGAAAACGTGTTGCACTTTGAGTAGTTGCAAGAAAGCTGTGATAAAGTTGCATTATTGTGAGCGAATCACAAAAATAACTGCACAAATAAAAACACACAGAAAAGTCCCCGCTGTGCATGATTATTTTGGTTAACCATAGTCTGATTTAAATAACTAAAAAGGGTGCTAGTCGCCACGGGTGCTGGCTAACTCGTGCAGAAATTGCCATCATTTTCTAGCAAAGCGCTCATTGATGCACAGCGAGCTAAGAGTAGCAGCTAGGTAGCATCCAAGCTAAATGTCATTTCAATTCAATACTTACATTGGCTCTAGGAGTTTTGCTAGCCATGTCTTCAGTGCATCCACATTGTCTATAATCATTGTGAGAAAGACTAAAACACTGTTTATAAAATGAAAGTGCGTGATATAAATAATCCTGCTATCATCGTCTATGAATTTATCAGCGGCCTTCTGCTGTCTTCACTGGCAGGTCGTAAGAAGCAATTTACGGCATAGCAATGCGAGTCGTGAAGATCGTGAAGATGTTAAAATTAAATAGTCTTAAATGAAAAAAAAAAATCGTTAAAAACACGGGGAATTATGAATAAGAAATACATGTTACGAATGGTTTATTAGACATATACAACAATAACATAATGGGAAAATTGTATTTAAAAAACATTTCAACATTACAAACATAAAAATAATACAATATATAAATGATAAAAACATTACAAATAATAATAACATAAATAAAAGAATAACATTATTTTACCTTTTATCAAAATAAAACGTTAAAAATTTGATGAACGAAGACTTCATTTCCCAGAAGTCACCACGCGTTTCTGACTGTGGATGTCATCAGCCGAAAGACCCGGCACGGCGTGGGTCTCCCTTATCCAGCTGGAAACAGTTGCTGTCTCACAATAGTTCTGCAAATAGCAAACATTTTGGGTCAAAATGACGGTAGGTTTATGCTCTCCATATCTTAATATGTCTTTTAGTGCACACTTCAATTTGTAGAATACTGCTTTATTATACAAGCTAAAGTTACAGGCTAAGCTAACAGTTGCTAGTTGTCCAGCCCTTTGACAGTCCTAAAAATGTAGAACTTGAACACTTGAGAGTAACTAGTCTTGTGGACTTCTGAACAGTACCATTTTGTATACATTTTAGCTATAAACTATAAACAGTCGGGCATAAATGCGTCGTCCTGATTACTGTGTTTCAGGAAAGAAAAGGAACAGCAAAGTTGGACTTTTTGAGAAAGATAGAGCTTGAGATCCAAGAGAAGTGGGAACGGGATAAGGTCTTTGAACATGATGCTCCCACAACAATTGGAGAAAGCACAAAGTAAGTAGTTCACTGCTCGTACTAAATTTACTGTATTTTATTTAAAGTGGAACAATGCAATTTCAAGGTTTCTCCTTCACAGAGCTCCTTCACACTGTCCACATAAAAAAAACATGAAGAATATAGACCCTATATATATATATATATATATATATATATATATATATATATGTATATGTGTGTATATTATGTTAGACTCTAGACTATCATAAAGCTACTGTTCAACCACTCTCTCTGTAAAAGCCTGTTTAAAAAAGCAATTTGTGGTTTTGGCGAGACCTATGACTTGACCTGAGACTTCCAGGGACATTCATCCTATAGCAAGGAAGCTTCATTCACCCCACAACAACTCCTTTAGGATCACATTGACTGAAGTTTGTGTTAAAGTAAGAAGTTGCATAGTTCCCCTTTAAATACCACAGAACTATGAATGGGGTGTAATGTTAATGAGCATAATTGTTTGCTAGTTAGAACTTTTGGAGACCCGTAAAAAAGGCATTTTGTTTTTCTACTTTGCAGCAAAAACAAGTACTTTGTTACATTTCCTTACCCCTACATGAATGGCCGTTTGCATCTAGGTCACACTTTCAGCTTGTCCAAATGCGAGGTAAGAAAGCAATTGTTAAACTCAACATTTGTATATTGCAGGAAGGGAAATATTGATGTATATGTAATTGAATAATTATTTTGCAGTTTGGTGTCGGCTATCAGACGCTGAAAGGCAAGAACAGCCTTTTCCCCTTTGGACTTCACTGCACAGGGATGCCCATCAAAGTGAGTGGTAACTGTGCTTATCATTAATGCTATTGCCTTATGCTTCATGTCATTGTCTATATTCTCTTCAAGTTAAAAAATATTGGCATTAATTGTGTCAAATCTTCTATTATAAATTATAATGCCATTATTTAAAAAATCTTATTATCACAGATATTTGTGGACTAACACTGAATCAAATCAAAGTGTGAATGTTGTCTTTTAGGCCTGTGCAGATAAACTAAAGCGGGAGATGGAGCTGTATGGAAATCCACCTCAGTTTCCTGGTGATGAGGAGGAGGAAGAGAAGAAGGAGAAGCCCAAATCAAGCGATGAAATCATCATTAAAGACAAAGCAAAAGGCAAAAAGGTCAGTCCTCCAATAAACCAACATTTAATAAAGAAGTATCATCTCATTTTTATATGAATTATTAATGACAAATTGTAACCCTTTCTTACTGGATCTCTTTCTAGAGTAAAGCTGTGGCCAAATCAGGAAGCGCCACATACCAGTGGGACATCATGAGGTCTTTGGGTTTGAATGATCACGAAATTGCTAGGTTTGCCAACGCTGAGCACTGGCTGGAGTACTTCCCTCCTCTCGCTGTCAAAGACCTCAAAAGCATGGGCGCGAAGGTGACTTTATACCTCCATTCATTGCAACTTCATTAGTTTTCATAACAAGTATTTTCTACACATATGAACAGTTTACAACAAGAGCTAAATCACAATTTACCCGTTGTTAAATCTCGCTCAGCCCCTTGGACATTTTCTCTCTTCTAAGCCATCAGAATCATCAACAAGTGTTATACGTCTGTCAGTGGTCATGATGTTACCCCTGATCAGTGTGCAATAGAACACTTTATTTCACATAGCCCTTAACTACATTGTGTCTACATCCATTAAGTACAATGTAATACACTGTGTAACAAACTGTAATAACATGTAACTACATTGTACATATGGAATGGTTAAGGTTAGGGTTGGGTACAATGTAGTTGCATGTTATTACAGTTTGTTACACAGTGTATTACATTGTACTTAATGAGGTAGATACAATGTAGTTAGGGCCGATGTAAATAAAGTCTTACCAAAATTGCTAGTATACTTTTATTACAACACATATTTAGCTTTTAAGTCCTTTTCTAGTGTTCAAACCCTTTTAAACATTCACACCACAGAGTTGCAATAAATTCACCCAAAATGTCACACTGTCTTCTCAGGTCGACTGGAGGCGGTCCTTCATCACCACAGATGTCAACCCCTTCTACGACTCCTTTATCCGCTGGCAGTTCATCACACTGAAGGAGAGAAAGAAGATTAAATTTGGTAAAAGGTGAGCTGGTGCTTGAAGAAATTCTAATTAATTTCCTACATAACCTCTCAATGGTTTAAGTTTACATTTTAACCTGACAGCAATGTTTCAAATTCTTCTGCAGATATACCATATACTCTCCCAAAGATGGGCAGCCGTGTATGGACCATGACAGACAAACTGGAGAGGTACAATACATTACCATAATAATAATCTACTAATGTATATGTGTCTTTTAGCATGACTTTCTTTTCTTTTTTCATGCTTAGGGAGTCGGACCTCAGGAATACACCCTTATCAAAATGAAGATTATTGAACCATACACTGCGAAATTCAAGTCAAAAGTCTTTTACAGCAGGTAGGAACCATTCGTTTTTCAATATCCTTCCAGTGATTCTCGCTTTTACCAAACCATTTTAATGAACTAATATAAGTCCTAAATCAAGGAATCGAATGGTTCATGTAATAAATAAGAACCTAATAGGTACTATAAACTGAACCAGAACTAAGCAGTGCCCAGAGCAGCAATAAAACACAATTCAACTCCAGTAAATATAAAGAGTCTGCTTATAGCCATTGTTATCCACAATTTGAGAACCACTGTCCTAAATATCACAGAACCATTGCTACAACAGTTAAAATATGGTTGTGTCTTTAGTGGTATGAAGGGCAAAAACATCTTCCTGGTGGCTGCCACTCTGAGGCCGGAGACTATGTTTGGTCAGACGAACTGCTGGGTGAGGCCTGATATGAAGTACGTGGCTTTTGAGACGACAAACGGAGACATCTTCATCTGCACCAAGAGGTCTGCCCGGAATATGTCCTTCCAGGGCTTCACCAAAGAGAACGGAGTGGTGCCGGTCGTCATGGAGATCCTCGGACAGGTGCAAGATTGGTCAACTTTGCCACAAATTTGCAAAACTGTAAATTACATAGATTGAATATTGAAAGGTATAATATTCTTGTTAATCTTGGCACACATTTGTATAAAAAAACTGGCCTCAATCTGATTAACATGGTAAAATATAAGCACTGTGTAGATTCATGCACCAACAATGAGGATAATATGTGTGGATTAAAAGAATGTAAGAGAATCAAATCCAATGTTTTCAGGACATTTTGGGCTGTGCTTTGAGTGCACCGCTGACATCCTACAAGATCATCTATGCTCTGCCCATGCTCACCATCAAGGAGGACAAAGGTATTCTATACAAACACACAGTACTTCTGAAGAATTGAACTTGCATCAAAATTGAACCTGCATTGCAAAGATACCTGTATCAAATGCTTTTTCATATATAATGAAATTAAATGTGTTTGATAATAGATACATAAATGGTCATCTCACTATAATATGACATATACTGGAATATATTATAATTAATATTCACACACTTCATACATTATTGATTTAACGTACATTATTTTTAATAGGCACTGGAGTTGTAACCAGTGTACCGTCTGATGCCCCTGATGATATTGCTGCCCTCAGGGATATCAAGAAAAAAGAGGTAAGACTAACTAGTAATAAACAATTTGGTTATAAGAAGTGTAGTATATTTTGTTTTTATGTACAATTAATGCATTTCTTGCTGTTTGTCAAAAGGCTCTAAGAGAAAAGTATGGCATTGAAGACAAGATGGTGCTGCCTTTTGAGCCAGTATGTATTTTTACATAACTTGTATAAATTTAAATTAGATAGTACATTTTCAATGATGTCACCACACATTGTTATAGGTCCCCATCATTGAGATCCCAGGATATGGAAACCTCTCTGCTCCTTTAGTCTGTGATGAACTGAAGATTCAGAGCCAGAACGACAAAGAGAAACTCGCTGAGGCCAAAGAAAAGGTCTACCTGAAAGGGTTTTATGAAGGGGTGAGCCACTTTCTTACCTCCATTAATTTAATCACATTTGAGCCTTTATACTATAATTTTGCTTTAGTCTGTGGAGAAAAGACCTCATTTATAATAACAGACAATTAGCAGAATTTTAATATGAAGACTTAATATTTTCAGATCATGTTGGTCGAGGGATATAAAGGTCAGAAGGTGCAGGATGTCAAAAAACCTATTCAGAAGATGATGGTGGAGAAGGTAACTCTTTCTATGCCCTAACATGGAATGGATCTCAATTGTCCTTTTTATTTACATGGCATCATAATAATACCTGTATCCATAATAGGGTGAAGCTATGATCTACATGGAGCCGGAGAAACAAGTCATGTCCCGTTCGGCTGATGAATGTGTGGTGGCCCTTTGTGACCAGTGGTGAGTGTTCAATGAATAAAATAAAATAAAAAATTGGGGCTGAAAAACTTTTACTTTGAAGTTATATATGTTAAAGTTTCACTCAATTTTAAGCACGGTGAATCTACATTTTTCAGGTATTTGGACTATGGAGACACAGAGTGGAAGAAGCAGGCCAATGAAGCCCTCAAGTCTTTGGAAACGTAAGAATTTGCCTTGATGTAAAAAGTTGTGGGTAAAAATTTGAAAATGCTTTATTAATGGTCGGGCCTGCTCACTACAATCTCTCTTAATGGTGTCTGTCATGACCTGATTGTGTTTCTACGGGTTCTCTCCAGTTTCCCCCTGTCCAAACTGCTCCTAGTGAATAAATGGTTGTCCCTTTGTCAGCCTGGCAACTAATACTTTATATAATAAAAGAGGATGGAGTCCGGGGCCCTTTGTTAAGGACTGCCCGGTCCCTGTACGACCTGCCGGTCCCTGTACGACCAGAGCAGGCGCTTGGTTTGCATTGCCGGCAGTAATTCAGACCTTTTCCCTGTGCATGTTTGACTCTGACAGGGCTGCCCTTTGTCCCTGATTCTGTTCATAGTTTTTATGGACAGAATTTCTAGGTGCAGCCGGGGGCTGGAGGGTGTCCTGTTTGGGAACCACAGGATTTCATCTCTGCTTTTTGCAGATGATGTTGTCCTGTTGGCTTCATCAAACCAGGACCTTCAGCATGCACTGGGGCGGTTTTCAACCAAGTGTGAAGTGGCTGGGATGAGAATCAGAGTAGAGCTGACAGACCTAGGACAGATTGGAGGAATTAGATCTCTCAGCTGGTTATCCCACCTCCCAGAAGAGCTGGAGGAAATGTCTGGGGAGTGGGAAGTCTGGGCATCTCTGCTTAGACTGCTGCCTCCAACCTGGCCCCGGATAAGCGAAAGAAGATGTATGGATAATAAAAGAATGTGCAGCTGATTCTACAATCCTACTTTTTATTACAGATTTTGTGATGAGACCAGAAGGAATTTTGAGGCAACCTTGGCTTGGCTACAAGAGCATGCCTGCTCTCGAACCTATGGACTTGGTGAGTATCTGTGCCCTTTTACCAAATACTCATTCATTGTACCTAGTTGTCTCATAATTATATCGACGAAACAACGATATTATGGAATCACGTCGGTGTTCGTCCATGTCCACAGATCCTAGCTGTGAACGCGATAACTCAAAAACGAATTGCTGGCTCAGTTTCAACATTTGCACACAGGTACATGCCATAAAGACACCGAACTGTATCGTTTTGGGTACTTATATTAATTAAGTAATTAATTAATAACGGGACAAAACTGAACGCAATAACTCAAAAAGTCTTTGTTGGATCTTTTTCAACTGTTGCACACAGGTACATATCATGAAGATGCAGAACTGGATTGAGTTTGGTACATCTTCGATTAATGACAA
>JAVQKC010158503.1:0-10620 GCA_036025475.1 Philypnodon macrostomus
GAGCTATTCATTCACTCTACACTATGTAGCCACAGCTGATCTGGGGCACACTGATGGAAGCGTGGCTGCCAGTTTGCGCCTACGGCCCCTCCGACCACCACCAAACACCAATCACACAATCAGACATTTATTCATAGGCAATGTGGGTTAAGTGTCTTGCCCAGGGACACATCGACAGTTATGCACTCGGATGAGGGCTTGAACCACCAACCCTCTGGTTGAAGGGCGAGCGCCTACCCACTGCGCCACGTTTTAGTCCTAGTTTAGCCTTGATGTAGACTCAGTGTTTTCCAGTTAAGGTGGAAGTTACTTCCTAGTAATCTATACTCTGAACTTACGTATTAATGCCATTTATACACCAAATTTAATTTAACAAAAACATTGCATTATAAAACCATTCAAATTGGGTTTTGGGGGAATAAATGAATGTATTACTTGGCTTTGAATGGTAGTCAAGGTGGTAGGTCCCTTTTCTACCAAGTTCTAGAGAAAGCACTGACTCAGCTTTAGTCCTGCTTTGTTTAGACTCAGTTTCAGTTTGGTTTAGATTTAGTTTAGATCTAGGTATGTGGCTGTGGCTTTGGGATACTTTTATATTAGGTTTTTCTGTCAAACTTTTCCGTTCAATGCGTGGACTCCCACTTAATAGTTTACACTCACACTTATGTTTGTTAGATACTGCCGGATGTAAACAGTAGCAAACCAAATGTGTTGCAGCTTTCATAGGCCTGTAAACTCGTACCACTGAAGTCAGTGCCTTGGGCTAGTGCTGTGAGAGTGGCTTTATAGTCATCCACTGTATACCAATGACTGTGATGTGGTTCCCAAGATGAAGGGGGGTCATGGAAAAAGTGAACAGTTTTCCTTGCTTCAAATGCTTGATGGCCCCATGTTTTTGTTGTTAAGGTGTAGAGCCGCCACTATCAGTCTGTACCTCTCCATCTGTGTATCCTGAACAACTGTTCCAACACGATAAGAGCCTGGGAAACACCATTGCTCCATCTCTGTATCCCCCTTTATCTAAAACCTTTATTTTCACATTGGGATTCTGGGAAGGATCTGCTGAATAAGACAATATGCTCTCACAGTCACTATCAGCTATATGTTAATGCACTAGTTTAATTCTTACAAACCTGGAACTTTGGTCAGATTTAAAAATAGAAATTCACACTAACATCAACAGAACTCACCACTTTTGTTTTGAATACATAACCTCTGTCTTTATAGCCCCCCTCACTCAAGAGTTTTACACTTTTGTCTTCTCAAAGTCAGGGCTATTTAGTATACAGCCATTTCCTAAATGGATGAACAGATTAAATAGGGACTGTTCTAGAAGTTGCTCTGTGTTTGTGTGATTATGGTGTTGTGTTTAATGGTGGTTAGAGTTGATTATTTTAGTTAATTTAGTATTCCTTCACAATGTCTTAATTTGGCCTTAATATTACTTACTCAGCACCTAATGCATTCAATAGATACTGTATATGCCTCCTGTTTTTAAGCATTTACAATCAAACATCTTTGTGTTGGTGCAAAAGGGGAAAAATCTGATATGTAAAGTGAAGAAGCAGATGCACACAGTGTCTGGGGCCTGGCTCAACCATCTGTTTGCAGCTGCCCATCTAGTGTGGCAGACGGTGAGCTAGTCTTTCTCTCGCTTTTAGCATAATATCTTAAAGAACACAATAAGCGATTCAAGAATGTAAAACACACACATCTACTGTCTGCCAACTGCATGTTACTATTGCATGTTACCATTACATTAGGTACACCTGTTCAACCAATAGCCGATCACATAGCAGCAATGCATTTGGGAAACCAACAGTAACTGGTCAGTCAGAAGTGACTAGGTCAGATCTTAAATCTTACTGAGACAGACTTTGGTGCTGTTAGGAATGTTCACTATGAAATCATTTTCTCATGTACTGTGATGTACATGTGAGAATTTTAAACACCACCAAAAACACACAATGTCATTATCATTTTGAGAAATACCATTATCTGTTTTATAATTGGCATATGAATATTTCAGACTTGACATTAAAACTAATGAAGTTGTATACAGAGGGTTGAAGTTGAGGTCTGTGAAGCACTTAACCCATTTGTTTTGCTACAGCGCTCATGTGTAACAGGAGGGGAGAGGGCCTGGAGGAGGTATCACAGCCCGGGACGAGCCACACAGATCAGATTGATTGAGTTACACACGCTACACTTGCGTCCCAGGCTCTCAGCAGCCAGCATCTAATGATCTTAGCAGTGGGCGACAAAGTGTTGTTTTGTTCCCGCTTTTGTGTGTGTGTGAATGGGGCTGAGCTGCAGACTGGCTGCTGTTAAAAGACCAGAGCAGCTTTGTTCTTGTCACTTGTTTGTGTGTTTGGGCAGTGTTAGAGAAGACAAGGTTTTGCCCAATTAAAGATTCTGAAGATAAGGGGGGTGGACAATGCATTGAATAATTATCATTTAGCATCAGTAGGTTTACATGCCAATGTCAGACTGCTGACATTGCAATTATGTTATGCTCTTTGGGAAAACCAAAGTGAGACTCTTTGGTTAATTATGTATTTATTTACATACAGATTTCTTTATAGTATAAAAAGAAAAATATTGGCATAAACATATTCTATTAATGCCAGTAATAGACAGTCAGTCAGTAAACAATTTATTGTTGTGCAACCCCCTTTAGGAGTAGTCACTGAAAATTAAAATCTCAGCTAAATCTGGCGTGTGATTTTATCACAGATTCTCATCCTGAAGTGTGCAATTTTTTCCAGACATGGGACCAGCACAAGGCAAGGGTGAACTTTTGGATGACTATATTAACCATTGGGGAATCACAGTCTCTTTCCATTACCAATGGCACATGGCCTTTACATTTAAAAAATGCATCCTACGTGATGATTAAAAAAATTGAAAATTTTAAGCTTCTACAGCAGACCTGGGCAAAGTGTGGCCCGGGGGCCACATGCGGCCCTTGAACAGTCCAATTCTGGCTCGCAGCAGACTTAGTAAAACAATAATCAACACATATCATATAAATTTTACTGTACAACACCTAATTTTGAGGACATTCAATGGCACAACTCGTTATGTTACTGATGGCAAATATCAATGTGAGGGCAATAAACTAGATTTGCCCTACCACAAAAAAGTAAGCCCTTTTCGGGCATTGCATTTATTAAATGTAGAGTGGACTCTGAAATTATTTGCTTAGTAGTTTTTATTGGGTAGCTCATCTTGACAGGTTTCCGGCCCTCCATAACAGTCCCCGGTCCCAGTGTGGCCCATGGAAAAATAATTGCCCACCCCTGATCTACAGTGTTTTGTTTGCGTAGTTGCTGTGTTATACAGCCACAATGACTGAACTGTTTTTAACCTTGTTTGAGCTAAATTCACTTCTGAGTCCTGGCCTCAAAACCTCACACCCTGAAGCATGTGTCATTATAGTGTGTTTGTGCATATCCTTCTTTGTCAGCTATTAATATTTTGAAGAACTAGGCTCATAGTTAAATGACTTATCTCAAACACTTCATAACACAGACTACACATATTCTAACACACACATGCTGGCTTAAACAATCAATTATCTTTGTTTGAATATGTCATGCTGACACAGAGTGATGTAGTTGTACAAAAATGCTTGACAAAAATGGACTGACGCCAGCTGACCTCTCCACACCTCAAATATAATCATTTCTTTCTGTCAACTTAAAAAGATAACAACTCAAATTGGTCTTAACCTTTCGTCACACCAGGCTTGAGAATGTTTTTCATATATATTTAGCTTTTTACACTAAAATGAAAAACACCCTTCAGTTTCCCTCAGTTTTTTCCCTTTCACTCTTTCCGCACCACAAAATTACAACTTGCAAATTCATAAAAACCTATATGCTGTTTTTTGCATGCTGGAAATAAACATGTTTGAGTAGTGAAAAAAATGTTACTGAATGTCTCATAGTGTTTTGGTCCCAGCTTATTGTCTGTCTGTGTGACTTTTAACTTTAACCACACTATCCCGAGCACCGCGCTGATTGCCGGTTTACTGTCACACTAAATGCCGTCTGGTCCTTTGGCTAACCTCGGCGAAAAACTCGGTGGGCGTGTGTGTGTTTGCGGTGTGCCCTGTTCATGCATGTCTAAGTTTGTACACTATGCAGCGAAAGTATGCAGCTTTTTATTTGTTTACCGTCAAGATGTATTGCCACTTCCCCTAAAGTTGAGGCCCACTAGTCAAGGTTACAGCAAATCTTATATAAAAAATGTGCATTACTCATCCATTGGGGTGTAATTACTGCAACAAAGTGTTTCTCAATTGAATAATTAAGCTTTCATTGTGCTATAACCAAAGTAAACCATTATATACTGGGATTAGAAAATAAACCATTTTTAGTGAGTGAAAATGCATTGATATTGCTTGATGCTGTTTGAGATCCTAGAAAGGCAAAAGTAGCTCTCACCTAGGTCTGCAGAAAATAACATATAAAATATACCTAATAAAGTGGACAATGAATGTTTAATTAAAACACTGTTTCATTTTGTGCATTTCTATCTGAATGAGGGTTGGATTCCCATCAAAATGCAATGTCCCTTCCCATAAAGTCTCACTAGTCACGGTTACCGCAAATCTTATAGAAAATCTGTTTTACTCATCCATTGTGGCAGGATTAGCGTGCTCATTAAAAACAATGAATATGCAGACTTTATTGTATTGTCCTCATTTACAAACAAGAGACCAAACAACTGTGACACAAGCCTGACTCAAACCCTAGTCATTTAAAAGTCTTCTTGCTATACTTTTCATTCACAGTCATGCATTTTTTACAACTCCCTCAGCCTTGTCAACACACATGCACTTTTTTCTCCCTTGTGGTGCATATTTGTGTCAGGTGTGCTCTGTTTTTCCAGTCGGAGTTAGTGAGGAATCTGGGCTCAGGTCCAAGCTGACTATCACCAGCGTGTTGCCAGAGCGCAGGACAAGAAGCAACACATCCACTGCACTGTATTTATTCAGCTTCAATCCTTTTCCTTATCGCTCGAGTGTTTGTGAGCTGATTTTCACAAACATTAGTTAGAAAACGTTGAATACTTAAGCGAGGTTGTTAATGTTTGTACTTGACATCAGTAGAAAAGGCCACCACCCATGAAATGACATTAGCTTTCAGTGATTTAGTGTTTCCCACTATACGGCCTGTGACTTGCTGTTTGTCTGTTCTGTTTCCCTGAAGCCTATATTTCAAAGCCATTACACAAGCAAAATCTTACTGAGACAGACTTTGGTGCCGTTAGGAATGTTCCCAAAAACATCTCACTACCGAGCTTGTCTTTGTGGTACGGTAAGCCAGCAGGGACAAAAGAGGATCAGGCTTAATAAGATTGTGGCAAATGTCTGAATCTTTCTGAGCCAGACCTGTGTATTAGTAGTGGAGTAGTATTGGCAGATAATGGTTACTTAGTACAAAAGAGAAATCATTTTCTCATGTTCTGTGATGTACATGTGAGAACCAAAAACACACAATATCATTATAATTTTGAGAAATACCATTTTTCTGTTTTATAAGTGGCCCATGAATATTGCAGACGTATATTCCAAAGCCATTACACAAGCAAGGGGAGCTCGTATGAAAAGTTTAAGAGCCGGCCGTGGGTCAGGCAGGAAGGTTGACAGTTAAATACCCACTCCTCCCATGTCATGCTGCCCATGTGTCCTTGGGCAAGATGATTCACTCACCTTGCTTGAATGTGTGATTATGAAAGAATCTTTAGTGCTGAAGAGGCAGTGTGGTTTGGATATTACCTTTTTGTCATCATGCCCCAGAGCAGCTGTGTCTACAAAAGTAACTTACCACCACTCTTTGACTGTAGTAGTAGTAAAAGTAGTCACTGTAATATTAGAATCATCTGACTTGTAATCTTCATGATGTAATATATGTCTGTGAATACAAGATATGATTAATTGACTCTATAACAAACCCTCCAGTCTCATATTGGCTGTAATGCCATGTGAAGGTATATGTTGTAGCACATGTGGCGTTTGGTTTATGTGTGATCTTATATATCCTGTGCATGTTCCTGACATTATATAGAGGCAGATAAAAAGGACAAGGCCTCCCACACAGTCAGATATGAGACTTTTAGAAGCTCCATTAGCTCCTCAAAGCCAGCTGCTGTATTCAGATGGATGGTTTGAGCTCTGCTGTTTGATGTTCAGTCATCCATAGACTTTACATCTCGCCCTGTGTCTGCCTCTGGGCCTCCTGGGACCGGAAACACCACAGCTGCCATGACTATAGTGAATAAAGCTGTCTGCTGCTGGGCTATTCCACTATATGTCTATGTTATCACTGCCCAGTCTGCGAGTCGGCTGTGTTTTGGTTAAGTTTTCATTTATGGGATAATATAGGGAAGTGCACTCACTGAACACCTCATTTAGTAGATCTATGCCTTTTGCACAAATAGCTAAACGGCTTATCACGTTGGCTCAAGCCAGTGGTTTTAGACGTGTACTCGTCACAAAAAGTCATGGCTGTTTGAGTTTCAGGGGAAATTTGTAAAAAATTCATACCACCGCCATATTACAACATTTATTCACCCAGAACCACGTGATAGTAATTCATACTAGGTTATATTGCATTTTTGGTTCAAACCAAACATCAGAATGAAGAAGAAAGGTGATTTAAGTGACTTTGAACATGGAGCGATTGTTGATGCCAGGCAGACCATTCTGAGTATTACTACATGTCTAATATGTGAGTGCATGATGTAGATGGGTTTAATAAGAGAAATTATATTATTAAATACATGGAGCTTTAGACTAATCTATTGTGTGTGTTTTTCTTTCACAGCACCACTTCATCAAGACCAATCCCCAAGATCCTGCTTCTCCTCTCTTTGGGACATCTTTGGGAATGGGCCAGCGCCTGGCCTGGGTGCCTGTCTCCGCCCGGTGGTGTGGCTGGCGTCGCGCAAGAGTGAGGAGGGCAGCGAACAGCCTATAGACCCTCCTCTGTCTCTTTTATTTCTTTTTCACTATTTCCCCCTGAAGTGACTTTTGACCTTTGACCCGGCCGTCGTGACTCTGCCGTGACCTCTCCTCTCCGCTCGGCGCCAGCCCTCAGCCATGCCCTTCCGGCTGAAGCTACGGCGCACTCGTCGCTACAATGTTCTGAGCAAGAACTACTTTGTGACAAGAATCCAGCTGTTGGACAACACAGTGATTGAGTGTACGTTGTCAGTGGAGAGTACGGGGCAGGAATGTCTGGAGGCAGTGGCACAGAGACTGGAGCTAAGAGAGGTAAGGGACACTCTGTATGTAAGCAATATACTCAAATTCTCAATACTCAAATTTATTAGTGCAACAAGTCACTTCCCATTTCAGAAAATTGTTCCCGTGGTTCACAAACAGTGGTACAGATACGTGGTGGTGGTACATGGGTATTCTCTGATTAGGTTTTGTGCCGTTCAAGTTAATTAGTCCTCGTTTTGGAATTGTAGTTTAGACATGTTTTAGACCTGGGATTGACCTCATTTACACCCTATGTTGTCCTAGAATAATTTCCTCTTTTATTCCTTGGTTTGTCCTTGTTGAGGGTAATATTAGTCCAATAAAATGGTCCTGATGCGCGCTACACCATTTTGGCACTTGATTCCTAGATTTTGTTGTTCCTCAACACACATGCTTGAAATTAATTGGGATATCTATAATAACAGTGTCCAGAGTGTCCAGAGTGTCAGTGCCACGTTCCTTTTGGTGTCCTCTGGGCCTTTGCTGTCTTTACTTCTGGGTCACTGCAGAAGAAAGACATACAACTTGTCACAGTTGTTCCACTTAACTCCATGCCCCTCCTTCCCTCCTTCACTTTGTATCTACTTTTTCATGTGCTCTATCAGGTGTTGATTATTTGGCAGAATATATGCTTAACTAGCACAATTTTAAACATGTTCAAATTTTTATCTTACCTTTAATCTTGAAAAGTAGTACTCAAATAAGCAATCGCTACAAAATTGCCTTTGCCAGTAACTTGTATAATTATAAATTCATAATATTACCAGCCAATGATTTTGATAACTCATTGTTGATATCAATAGTGAAGACATTGTTAATATAGTCTATCGCGTTTGTGTGGTTGTGCTCAGATGAGAGAGCTGCTCACTTTGATGGCTTCATGTGTCTGACTGTCTGTCTGTATTAGATCTGCTATCACAGTGCTGCAGAGGGGCCGTGCTGCTGTGCGTATTCGCATGGTGTTGTGGTATTTGCCAGATGCCAGTGAACTCATAAATAAAAGGATGTGACGCCTTCTTTGCCTCTGCTACTGTCTGTTGTGTGTCTGTCTGTCTGTGTGTCTGTGTGTGTCTTAGTATTGTTTTGTATTTGATTTTTATTGCTTCACCTGCAGCGCTCGGTGTGTCAGACAGCGACTTTATGACTTTTATTACTGAATAGCCAAACCACATGAATTAAACAGGTGTGGGATGATTGTATCGCTATTAAGCTATTTCTGTGTATCCTGCTCAGTCATGTCAAATATTAAATGATCTCATTGATGTTGTTATTTGAGATGCTTGTTGGTTTTAATCTAAATGTGATAGCTCAAAAATATAACTGTATTATCTTAATTACAATTATGTTATAATTCTACAAGGTAACATACAAAAAAAACAAAACAGTAGCATTTAGAAGGTAGTTGCACCGGGTCAATGTTCATGTTGAGATACTGTATCTTTTGTAGACTGTATTTTATGTGTGACATGCATTCAATAGGGGCAAGTTAGATATACCAATTCTCCTAATACATACACACTTTGTACAATAGAAGCCGCAGAGAACCCACAGTAGCACAGGGAGGACTGGCAGACTTCACTCCTAGTGATTGTCTGTTGACCGACAAAGTCACAAAATCATTGAAGTGCTAACCTCTGCTAACTTCTTCTACTAAACCTCTGTTTTTGCTCTCTATCTTAGACACATTACTTTGGGCTGTGGTTTCAAGGAAAGACCCAGGCCCCAGCTCATCGCTGGGTGGAGCTGGAGAAACCTCTCAAGAAGCAACTGGACAAGTATGGCAATGAGCCACTTCTCTTCTTTGGGGTGATGTTCTACGTTCCTAATGTTTCGCTGCTGGAGCAAGAAGTCACCAGGTACGGATTACATAATATACTAACCATGGACACAGCCTGACTACTGCACACATGGTATCTTCAAATGAAAGACATTAAGCTGCTGTTTTATTGGTCTGCTAAGATGTCTTCAAAAAGGCTGGTGTTGAGTCACATTGTGGCAAAATGTGGAATAATGCAAATGCTCCTTGACACATTTCATTGTATCAACAGTATGCACAATAAGAACATAAATGTTTAAACTTACTACAGTGGATTTAGACATCCTGTCTTTTAGTTCTTCTCAAGTGGTCACTTTATTAGGTTGACCAGGGCCTGTAGTTCCAGCCATCTCCTTGATTGACAACTCATACATTCACTGGTGGCAGTAGGGCTGTGCAATTAATTGATTTTCAATTTCAATTATTGCTCCTCTCAAATACAAAAAATAAATATACAATATCTAATCTAAAGTTGATGACTTGAGCTAAAGTTAAAAAAGATATATGAAAATGGTTGATAGATAAAAATTCGATAAATAGCAAGTATATATCCTCGACCCATTGAATGATCATATAAAATAATTGTGATTATATTTTTTTCTATAATCAAGCAGCCCTAGGTGGCAGCCTCAGTAGTGTGAACAATATGTATCCGTGAAAAGAGGCCATGCAGAGGTCAGTGTGTAGTGGTAAGCCTGTAGTCTCACACCCACAGAGCCACCTTCCACAGGTCCGTTTAGCACTTAGCCGGTGAATGTGCAGCTTCTGCATGGCTGCATGTGGGAAAGGTCAAACGCTGGTCATGGACTGACTTTGTGACGCTAGACTTACTTTGCATTGTGGAGTTACCTCTGTACTCTGGAGCAGTGGCTCTCAAATTTTTCACATCTGAATTTGTTTCTGGCTTTTTATGTATTGAATATATCCAAATAAATACTAGGGATTGAATTCAGTAAAATACATTATTATATTGGCCAAACGACAGTATTATGGAATCATATATCATATATGAACTCCATAACTCAAAAACGAATTGCCGGATCAGTTTCAAACTTATATATAATAACATATCATAAACTGGATTGATTTTGGTGCTTCTACGATGATTATTAATTAAGTAATGAATGAATTAATTAATGACATAAACTGTGAAAGCAAAAACTCAAAAAGTCTTTGCCGGACTTGATACAGTGATTTTCCACAGTGAACCCAACATAAAATATTGTTATGGCCCCACCCTACAACAAACAGGGAGTCGGCCATTTTGGATTGAATTTGGGAAGTCAGGTATATAATACCTAACTAGGCCTGTGCTGTTGTTCCCGACAGCAAGGTGGATATCGGCCCCATACGTCTGCCCCATACGTCTGCCCCATATGTCTGCTACAACTGTCACCAACGACACCTTAATCAGACATTGTGTGATTTCTAAGGGTTTTAATATTGTTAACGAGCAATTAAGAGGCCTCGCCTCCAAACCATGACAAACATGGGAAGGGTCTATTTGACTTTTTTGATTTGTCTGGAT
>JAVQKC010158507.1:0-11746 GCA_036025475.1 Philypnodon macrostomus
GTAGCTTACCACCACCAGGTGTGACTGGAGTGAATGAATAATACAAAAATGTAAAGCGTCTTTGAGTAGTTGTGAAAAGCGCTATATAAAATTGATGAATTATTATTATTATTATTATATACGTTTCACACTGTATGACTGTTGTAAATTCAGAAGACACGTTCTACATAACATAATGTTTGTTTGTACAGGTTTGGATTTCAAATGTGTTTACCTATGTATGTTAAGAAGTTGAAGAAGTTGGTTTTATCCGTTTACTTTATGCACGCCCACTTTTCTCCTTCAAATTTAGGACCTCGAAAACTCGAAAAACTAGAAAAGATGGTAATTTTAAGAAAGAGTTTCCAGAAAGTTCAGAGAAGAAGAAAGAGTTGATGTTCAGTTTGGTTCAAGCTTGGTTCAGAAAACAACTCGTCTCTCAGACAAAAGAGAGTTTTTCTCTCTGTTTTCTCTTTGAACCAAATTTGAAGTAAACACCCATTTTTGGTTTTAGACCTATATTAAGTTTGTACATTTTCCTGTAATTTGCCATTAGTGAGTGTTGTGGTTTTAAACTGACTGACTGAAAGCCCCCTGATCCTCCACATGAGTGTGAGTGCAGCATCTCAGCTAAGTCTTGCCGAGCCAAGGCACTAGACCCCCAGCTGACCCTTCAGTCTCCGGGTCGGACCTCTCTGGGTCTTCAGTCAGACCATCGTGGCTAGATAATAATAATTAATAATTCATCAATTTTATATACCGCTTTTCACAACTACTCAAAGACGCTTTACATATTTTTGTATTATTCATTCACTGGTGGTAAGCTACTATGTAGCCACAGCTGCCCTGGGGCACACTGACGGAAGCGTGGCTGCCAGTTTGCGCCTACGGCCCCTCCGACCACCACCGAACAACCACTTTCATTCATAGGCAATGTGGGTTAAGTGTCTTGCCCAGGGACACAACGACAGTGTGCTCTGACGGGGGGCTCGAACCACCAACCTCACTCTGGTCGAGGGGCGAGCGCCTACCCCACTGCACCACTGCCGCCCACAATTATAATAATAATAAGGCAAAAATCACCACAAAAATGTCAACTGAGCACAATCAAAACACTGACACATGAACAAGTGAAGTGTGCCTTACCTCATGGTTCAATGGGCCATCCCGAGTATAGCTTCTTTATTCAGTGTATATTCTTAATCCTCCAGCTGCCACTAACCAAGGGAACGCTCTGACCACAATGACCACACTGCAGCCAAATGACTTTATCTAAAGGTTAATGGGAGTGGGAGAGAGTGTGGTTATAGGGACCAGAAAAGCCTCCAAAGTTTAGCAAATCTTTCAATCTTTTTGTTTTTAAGTCTTCGTTGCATTGGCTTCTATCTCTTGCTCTACTGTGAAATGCTTTGGCTCGTCTCAAACTGCTTATCTCCTCTCGCCCCACCTTTCCGCACATCTGGGCATGAGAGATGTGAAGCGCTAAAGGCTATATCAGAAAATTACAAGCGTATCAAAAGTCTTTCTTCTCTGATCACTAAAATGTATGATTAGGTATTTCAAATGAGCCGAAGAAGTAACCACGCAATATGAATATTACAAAATGATTTCACTTTTTATATACCTTGCGCGTGACTGAAGCCCACCCTGCAACTATGAGCCTTAGGCGGAGTACGACGACCACATTGTCGCAGATATATACATTGACAGAGAACCACTCACTCTCTTACGTTCATTAACAATTTCTCAACACATGGAAGAAAGAGGAGAGCCTAATGTAAAACGGGGAGGACATGCAGACATATAATAAAGGCCCCATCAATAATCTCAAAGTTGAACGAACCATAGTAATTCATAACAAAACTGTGCTGTTAACCTCCTCTACAGCAACATCAAATCAGACTGCCATTGGTCAGGCCACTAACCCCCGCAAACTCATCCAATGACAGAGGATGACCAAATCTAACTTCTGTGGAGCAACCCAATTACCCTTTCATGCACACACTTCAATGCAGTCTTTAACAAAGCCACAACGTCCAGCTGACATTTACAACCTTCAAAGATGGGAGATTATTCAGCGTTCATTTTGTGATTTAAAGAGATATACATACCTTATAGTTGCACATGGCTCAGACAGAACGGCACATAATAGACCAAATGTTAACTCTTATCCTTTAGTACTGGGCTATGCTTCAAAATGCATTTACTTTAGCCAATTGCAGTTTTCCTTGTCTCATAATGTTGCAATATAAAGTAATGAGCCTCTTGAGACAATCAATATATTTTCATTCCGGGCTGCCAAAAAGAAAAGATCTGATGCCAAATAAGGTCAGTTCATTTTGACGTCACCACATTGCCGTAAGTTTGCGCTCTTTAACATTTTACATGGAGATTTAGACGACTCCAGGGCGTTGAAAAGTATGCACGAGAAGGATGACTTGTGAGTTCTTTCAAAGATACTCGGGCCTCAGAGGCACACAAAGGTGATGATTATCTGTTTAGGCTGGTTTGAATCGCAAGTGCTGCAGTAACGTGTTCCCAGTAGTGGATAAAACAAGGACCATAAATCAAGTCTATTCTCCACAAAATCTTCAGGGAGCCGGGGCTAAGTGTAGTTCATCAAGTCATTATTGTTCACTATTATTTGCTCTTTAGTCCGGGCCACTCACTGAGGAGAAGATACTTTCACTAAATAGTATCTGACTACATTTTATAGTTGCTTGACCTTGAATGTTGATGGTTAAGAAAGCCTAACTGAGGCGGCAGTGGCGCAGTGGGTAGGCGCACTTCAACCAGAGGGTCAGTGGTTCGAGTCCCCATCCAAGCACACACTGTCGATGTGTCCCTGGGCAAGACACTTAGCCCACATTGCCTAGGAATGAATGTGGTTGTGTGATTGGTGTTCGGTGGTGGTCGGAGGGGCCGTAGGCGCAAACTGGCAGCCACACTTCCGTCAGGTGAGACTGTAGAGTGAATGAATAATACAAAAAATATGTAAAGTGCTTTGGGTGTCTTGAAAAGTGCTATATAAATGGAAGTTATTATTATTATTATTATTATAACCTTATTAACCCATTAACATATTTGCAATTGTATCATAACTATATTCACATCATTATTGCAAATTGCATGTTTTCTAGTTTCTGAATTTAATCTTCAAACTATGCAAATATACAAAAAACTATTTTCACTGTAGTATGTTATTTTCTTCTATTTATCAATTATTTTTTTATTTCTATTTTATTGTTGGCATCCAGTCCGGGCAGCAAAGAAAGAATTTCATTGTGCAGGGAAACAAGCAATTTTCCTATTTCACACCAGTGTATAAGTGGCAATTTCACTCATTTTCACCCAATCCCTGAAGACTATACTTACTCATCATTCCCAAGAAATGAAGTCTCCCTCCAAACAGACTTCATTTTGTCCTCACAAGACCCCATTTTCCTGACCTGCTCTTCTTGCAACGGTTGGTAGAAGCATGGAGTACTCAGTGGCGTCAAAATCTGGTCAGAACCTATGGAAGTCAACTCAGAACTCGGCAGAAACGACGACGACCAAGAGGAATCGGACGAACCGGACGGGCTAGTGTCCAATCTCACGTCTCGCAGCCCCCGAAAATCACTGGCCGACCCGGGCGGAGACGACAATCTCGGGTAGAAGCATGAGAATAAAGATGCATGACGCGCCAAGACTGACAACGACTTTGAGTTTGAACACAAATCGGGAGAGGAGTAGGACAAAGAAGTCTTGATAGTGCCAAAATTGAACATTGGGAATGATAGGCTGGTAGAGTTCTTGTGGAGGCTTGCTTCTTGCTGCTGTCTTGGATAAAAGACAAAGAGTCTCTACAGCCAATAAGAGGGACTTAAGAAATGATTGCATAGTTGTGAATAAGAGCTTACAAATGGCGTATAGACAGGCAGCATGGAAGTTGACAAATCAGGTAAAAATCCACTCCAGTAGCACTAGAGGTGATAGCATACATCTGATTACAGGCCACTTTTTCTAGCCACAATTGAATCATGCGGTAAGAGGATAGAGACGTCCCGGGACAGGTAATCAATGAAGATGCATGGAGGGGAGCCAACCTGTGTGGTTTTTGCGTTACATGATACAGCTGAGCTAAAGTGTGGGATATTGGGTTGCAGTGCTTAGCGGTTCATAACAAGAGGCCAGGCCCAGTGTAAATAACATTATGGCTAACCGCTAAAACCACTTAGGAGGTCCTTTTGAGAGGTTAGCCATAGGTGCTAAGACACTGGACCTGTATAGCTCAAAATATTGGATGTCTAACTTCGGACCAGCAGGTTTGTCTTGAACACCCATTGTTATATAATCTGATAGAAAGAGCTAGTACCTAATAAAGTGGCCAGTGTCTCTCGGATGTGCGCCTTTTATACGATATCAAAGTTAATTTACAGCTTAGAGGAATCTGAAGTTTCTCATCCGCCTCCCGCCGACAGGAAGCTCGCACACTTGATTTGATTGTGTTCACCTGGGAGCTGGATCTCTGTCCGGACGCCAAGCATTTCCTGAAAGCCAAGAGCCAAACAGTAGATTCAAGAGTAATACGGAGTAAATTCAATATTTCTATAGTCTATTAGCTGCTATAGACAAAAGTGTGTTTAGTGTTAGCAGTATTCTTCACTGTAGACCATGTTATGAATTTATGAATGAACTTTTTTCAATCTCAAATATACTGTATTTCTCGGAGACTGACTACAATACTCATAGAAGGGTTTTAGTATTCATGAATGGGAGACTTTCAGGCATAACTTAAACATGTAAAATGATCTGATAGACGTCAAACACCATATGGCTTCAAAAGTGCTGAAAAAACACTTCCAGAAACACATGCAATTTTTAGGTCCATTTTGGCTCCTGTTTCATTCAAGGATCATCACAGCGTCATATCTCATCTGAAGATTCAATTTAATACAGTTTTTGAAGCTTTTGTGTCGTCTGATGCAACCCTTCACATTTTGTGGCTGGAATCTCCTCCATGCAGAAGTCAACCATATTTTTTAATTCTATTTTATATTATTTTGAAAATGCAAACATTAAATTATACACAACAAATACGTGTTTGTATTTGGGGTGAATCTTGAGCTAAGACAAAGCCAAATTCCTTCTCATACAAACACATGCAACAGTCAATAGTTGGCAGAAAGAGCCAAAGCTAGTAGTTAAAAAGATAGCTGTTTCGAAACTGTAAAATGGCAGATAGAAATAAAAACATTGCACTATAGAAAAAATACTTTATTTTTATTGACAAAAAATATGACTCAAACATTTGTCCCAACCACACAGAAAGTGATACTATTCACTTCTATTGTTGTATGTAGAGGTGTTATAAATATATCGTAAAGTTACTAATTCTCCGTGTAGCATGTTTTTACCACAAAACAATCATTTTTATTCTTGCATAAACATATATGATTTAGCATTAGTTATGCATATGATAAAAGTTGTATTCACTGGTTGAACAGAAAATAGGGTTAGACAATCTATATTTGCAACATGCTAGATAGCATTGAGAAAATGCTGTTTATAAGAGTTATTTCAATCTAGACGTGCACAGAACAAGGTAAACAAAATATTAACAAAATATAGATACTCCTTTCAAGATTTTAACATTAGTAACGCCTGCAACAGTAACTTTATGCTGTTCATTAAAAAAAACTAGCCAGAAATGACATTAGCGAAGCAGGAGGCTAAGCTAACAAATGGGTGAACTAGCATAGGAAGGCAGGGGTAATGTCATAACATAGAAAAATACTTCTACTAGCATAGATAGCAGAAAAAATACAATCCTGATACTGTATCTCCAAGCATAGAATAGGCAACGCTGCAACATGTAGATTTGCAAAAGTGAGGCTGGCCGTCAATTTCAAGCTTGCACTTCAAGCTTTTGTGGTCCATGATTGAAGCCAGGACTGTTGTGGAGGATGGCAGCCTTGTAAGAGTGAATGTAGTACAGCTTCATATAGCTTTGAGACAGAGAAGGGTTCTTCAACAAGTCAACAATGCAACAAGAAAGTTAAGGAGCCAGCTTTTGGCTGTGGTTCCCATTTTGAGTCCAGACAAGCAAGCAGTGGGCGGGTAAGAGACTTTAATGAGAACAAATGCTTCAGTAAATTGGCCTGGGCTGTTTCATGCTGTAGTGGGCCTCCGAGGCAGACACATATGCAGACTCAGGGAAAAAGTCTTCATGGAACTCGGCCAAAAACCTACAAGAGACAAGGGGGCAATAGGGAGGGTCGGGGGAGGGACGGGGCGAGTACAAGGGGGAGACATAAGAATGAATGAGTCATAAAATATTTGTTCTCGTCTATATTCTAGAAGTATTTGGTTTTCCAAGTACCATTGTACCGGTCCAAAATCAGGACTAGTAAACGGGAACTTCATCATTGTCTAAATCAGGACTAAACTGCACCTAAACCATTAAGGGTTGCCATTATAGGCCTTAGGCAGGGGTACATCCTGGTCATAGACAGACAACCAATCACTATTACAAGCTCGCCCACCATAGGGACAATTCTCCTAATCTATGTATGTCACCACAAATGGTCCTTGCACCACAACCTAAGAACCACTATGATACAATAGTCCACCATAAGGTAAATATCAAAGCCCAATCCAGAAACGTTCCTCAATTCAACGTTCATCCCACAATCCTAATCCGAGCACCCTTTACCCTCTCCTCAGACGTATAGATGATGTACATGCTCACTGATCTATGCTCTCTATATCACCACAATCACTCCAACATAACATGAGAATACAGTGGCCCACGGTAGCAAGTAGAAAACCCCCATCCTCCCATCCCGACCCGGTCTCATCTAATCAGCAGCGGCCCGGGAAAAACTAATCCGGAATCTTCTTAGTATCCGCGACTCGGGCCAAATCCTCTAAATCTTGCCATCTCATCTTAGCCTATCCACCGGGCTTCCTAATCTCAATGCAAACAAATTATCTTCATCATCATCAGAGGCAGAACTTAAGAGAAAATAACAAACGAACTTAATGGGACAATGAAGTGAATATACATCGGTCGATAAAGAATTGTAAATACTTTTTTAATTATACAGCAATAATATACAAAGTAGGTCTGTACAAGATTTGGAAGAACATTGTCATACGAGATTACCATGTTGAATATTGCAAAATCATTTCACTTAACTGTATATTTTTTAGCTGGACCTAAATTGAATGAAAATCCAAAAACTAAACTGACTGATCCATTCATAAACCAGGACTAAACTGGATCAAAATCATGACAAAATTAGGCCTGAACCAGAACAAAACGGTGTCTCTAAACCAGGACTTATTGCATCTGCCGATATTGGAATTACATTATACAACTTTCAATGCTTTGCAGAGCCATAAAACAAAGCCGCGAACATTGTGTCGATGTAATTGCAGACATTTTAATCTTAACAATTCTAACGTCGCGAAGATAGTGAAGAAGTGCTAGAATAAAAAGACAGACTGCCTCCAAATCCCAGAATACATTGCACTTCACTCACATCAATCAGTTTTTGGCTGTTTGGTGCAATCTGCCATGGATTTCAAAATAAAAGTGTGAACGCTCTCCCACTGGACCTGAGACGTTAAGTCCAACTGCCTTATGTTAAATATAGCTTTAGGAAATTAATTTGAAACTGCAGTGCATTTGTATTGTGTATTGTGGAGGACAGACCAGACGAGATTAACTATAAAGACTATACACATGGGTATCTATAGGTGCCTGCGCCTCTATGTTGAATGAGAAGAGGGTGGGGGTTATGTAAAAGGATGTCCAACAACTGGAGTTCAATAACTAGGGCTAACTTTATAACTTTATAAAAATTATAGCAATGGTATATTTTCAGTGAGATGTATAATTTAAGATATAAAATCAAAAATAGTCACTTTCTCAACAACTCACTTTAATAGCAGTTTACCTATAAGTTGAAGTGTAGTTCACATAATCTTTGGTATACCATTATTATATTGATTTTACTTATGTTATGTAATGTATAACAGTAAGAGTAATAGTGATAATAACACATTGATATCTATAGATTCACAGGAAACTCTAAAGAATAAAATAATCATCGGCTCATGTGGTTTTACTGACATAACAGGCATTCTAAAACTGAACCTTTCAATACAAAACATCTCAAAAGTCGACTGAAAATAAATAATGCTCTGTAGTTTGGACGCACAACTCCCCACTCAATTCTCTTGCTCCACAGCAGTACCTACTGTCTGGTCCCGGTACTACAGACGCTTGATTAGAGAATGCTCGGACCTAAATCCCTCAGGTTTGTGACCGGCTGAACTGAAGATCGCTTCGGGAGGATTTAGAGATTAGACTTGTGTAATGCTCGCTCATCACTGCACCGTGACACATGCTCTGTCTCGCTCAGATGATAAACCGTGTACGTCCTTCAGTCTTCATTCTTGGCTTTTTGTTTTGATGTTTCTGTGTCATTTCTGCTACATTCATAATTCTGGTTCACGTCAATTGTTCTATTTTTAACCTTCTCTTGTCACTGAATGCAGACAATTCAAAATGGCTACCGACTATTATGAGTATTCAAATGTTAAGTGGCACTCCTGCTGTTGATGCCCACAGAACTACCACTCTCTGTCGTTTTCACCTCTAAGACATTACTATATGTGAACTACCCAATAAAGTGGCCAGTCAGTTCTAGATTTGACTATGGATTTTACCTGAGAAATAGCTCCAAGTGTTTGATGAGGGCTCTCAGATTCCTCTCTGGTATCTGCATCTTTCCGAGGATGTCAGGAAGCTTCACTGCAGTACAAAATATAGCTATAACCTCCATTAACAGCATAAGAGAAAAATATGACCGCATATACACTCACCAAAAAGCCGCAAGAGGTGCTGCGCTCCATAGAGATAAGACGGCGGAGGAGGCTGGTCATTCATTGGATAATTATCAGGAGTTAACTTCCAGCTCAAGACCTGCGCAGACGAGCCAAAACACAGCCATAAAACATTAATTTATATAGTGCACCTAGTCCTAAATGATATAACAAGTGACAGGTGACATGCCATCAGCTGCTCACATCTTTCTGTCTCTTCATGCTAATCCCAGACAGACTGATGTTGAGATCAGGTTTATGGAGCTAAAACCAGGTGAATGTAGGCAACCCCCGTAACATACCCGATTACCCAATAACTATTCTGCTGACTTCCACTCAGGACTAAATAGTCCCTTGGTCGAAAGCATTCATTTTGTGAGTTTCCTTGACCTTGTGAGTGTCATTTCCCTTCAGGCCCACAGTACTCTGTCCAGATGATCACCTCGTTAAGCTCGTTGTTGCGGCGGCTCTCCAGTCCATAGAAAGGACCGCTGCGCTCTTTGCTGGGAGTCAAGGGCAGCGGGGAGGACGAGCCGCTGTGAACCGGGGTCTCTGGAGACAACAACAAATTAGCCATAAATACTGAGACTTTGAAGATGACAGCATAAGAAATCCAGCTGCGTATAAGGGATTGAGAATGTTAGGTTGACTTGCGCCATCTACTGGGCTGAAATGGTTACTACAAAGAATATATAAGAGTTGTTTACATTTTTGGGGGATTTGATTGATGATACTGCAAGCTGTCTAGATCCTAACCTTTAAGACATAATCTATGTATTTACCATGCAATTAGTTGAAGACTATATAAAATAGAATGACCTTTATGATTTTATTATGACATAATGATTCAAGACTTTTTCAATATTACATGGAGCTAAGAACCCCTATTTATGCATTGCTACATTACAAGAACTATAAAATAATGCGATTGGACATAAAGCCTAGCTCGTGATTAAAGATTCTTATTAATTTCAGATCATATATTCTCACTTATGCTGATCTTTATTTTCCACTATTTTATTGTTGGCATCAGTCCGGGCAGCAAAGTAAGAATTTCATTGTGCAGTGTTTCTTACTGTGCATTTGACAATAAACACTTTGAATCTTGAATATGTGATGCTGACTTACTCTTTTCAAGGTTGAGGAAGAACTTAGGCTGTGCTGGGCTGTCCACGAGTCTTCGCTTCAACTGAGGTGATGCTGTAGCGCTGCCTCCGCCTTCAATTCAATTAAAAATACACATCATTAGTAAAAATGTCCCAAAGCACATAAAAGTCCATAGAAGAAAAAGTATGAATTACCTCCACTGCTGCCTTCACCCGGACGCTCTCCCCCAGATGTGTTCCTCGTTGAGCGCCTCAGGGACTGGTTTTGATAATTGATGCAGTCCATATCGGGGTGCCGCCTGCGTTTTGGGGTGGGGTTGGCCGCCGTTGTCGTTGTCGTTGTTGGGGTAGTGGTGGTCGATACGTCACTTAGCGCTGGCTGGCTGTCGGTCGACTGGGGAGTGGGAGGGTTATGCACAGGTGGACTGGGGCTTCTTTCTCTTTGAACACTACAATAGGCCAAAAAATGTGTGCTTAGTTTGAAAAGCGATACATATGGATCACACATACATATTGTTTGGCCCAGCTATAACAATGCTTTTACGTACTTGCTGGAGGAAGGAGAGTTCTCATTGATGGCCAGAATAAGGCGAGACGAGCTGACCTTTTTGAACTGAGCTTGTTCACAGGGATAAAGGAGGATCATGGGTAACGTGAAGTCAAACGTGATCCTGAGGCCGTCCACCATTTCTTTACATAGATCCTCGCTAAGACAGAAGAAAACAATGTGGAAGTATCTCGAGATTACTCTCTAATGGCAGAAAAACACACGGTTATTTAACAAAAACACCCGTCTTTACCTTTTCTCTGGAGACACCGGTTGTGGAACATTGTTCTGGGTGGTATTTTGTTGCCGTCTGTACCTCTCATTGGCCATAAAGGCTTTGTTGATGGCAAAGTGTTTGACATAAGACTCCAAAATATGCACAACGTTAGTCTGACACGGGACCATCACCAGCTGAAGGAGGAAGATGAAACTGATAATATTATTCATCCATAATCATCATCATATATATCTTGTTCTAAAAGGTGTACACAAATATGGTATAAAAGATGATCCCCTGCATAGACTGAATGTATGAAACTCTGTGGGACCTTCTTCCTCTTGTTGATGTAAAAGCAGTCGTCTTCTAGTTTCTTCTTGAGAACGTCGGGAATATTGACGTCGACGTGAACAGCTTTCTCCTCACATTCCCTCTTCACATTCATGTCTGGTTCAACCCTCTAAAAACACACAAGAATGTTATGAGCAAAGTCGAGTGTTAAACTTAAGCAGTACAGACTCACCATTTTGTTAATATCCTCAGAAAAAGCACTGTCTCCACTATTCGAAGAGTCAGGATCAGAATCGTCTGCGTCTGTGCTGTCAGAAGATGAAATCAAACCTAAAAAAAACACACACATTTGAGACACGGTTCAATTGATCGATGTGTCCATTTTTATTGGGGTCACAAATTTGTAAAAATACTGGACCCTGCAAAACCCTTGTTGAAGGTTAAAGGACAAAAACAGAGCGGTGTCCTACATGGGTCGTCACTGTCGTCCTCTTTGGGCAGAGTCTTCAGAGAAGGTTTAGAACCAGATTGACGCCGCCGCCTCTTTGCCCATGCCTTTTTCTTCCTGAAATAAAGAGCACACCAGTGAATGTACCCCTCAAAGCACAAATAAACATACAGTGAAGAAAACAAGTATTTGAACACCTTGCTATTTTGCTATTTCTCCCACTTAGAAGTCATGAAGGGGTCTGAAATTTTCATCGTAGGTGCATGTCCACTGTGAGAGAG
>JAVQKC010158515.1:0-10407 GCA_036025475.1 Philypnodon macrostomus
CCAGGACTAAACCAAGGCTTAACCAGGACTAAACCATGGCTTAACCAGGACTAAACCAAGGCTTAACCAGGACTAAACCATGGCTTAACCAGGACTAAACCAAGGTTTAACCAGGACTAAACCACGGCTTAACCAGGACTAAACCAAGGCTTAACCAGGACTAAACCACGGCTTAACCAGGATTAAACCAAGGCTTAACCAGGACTAAACCAAGGCTTAACCAGGACTAAACCGAGGCTTAACCAGGACTAAACCATGGCTTAACCAGGACTAAACCAAGGCTTAACCAGGACTAAACCAAGGCTTAACCAGGATTAAACCAAGTAGGATTACACTTGACCTAAACCCAACACAGTACAGCGGATTGCTCATCTACAGCTTAGCCAGTCTCTGTGATCTACGACTACAATAACGCCTTGGTTGTGATGGCAGCCTTCTCGTCTTTACAAGTCTTTGGTGTGGACCGGTGGGACGTCTCTTTATTCTACTGGCCTGCCATTCACACACTTCACACACACACTTGTTTAGGCAGACAAGCACACACAGGTACAACTGGCCTTTGTCCCACCTGAGAACTAGCATTAGCATTATCCTAATGGCATGGGCTGTACCGTCCACGGCCAGAGGTCAATGGACAGAGGTGTGTCTCCATTTGTTTACATCAGAACTATTTTTCTGAAGTAGAACTAAAATGTAGTCATCCAATGTATTACTCAAGTAAGAAAAAAAAACAACGTAATGTATAACTATTTTAACATAACATCAGATTTAATGTAATCAGACAGAGAAAATGTGGGAAGTCTAGTGTTTAAAGTACTTTTGTACTACAAACTACTCACACCTTTCACGGGTAACCAAGGTAATAGTCTATACACTGAAAAAAGAAAGAAAAATCTTTCATTGTCTCAATTTACTGAAGTAGATCAGTCCAACTAAATATTTTGCGTTCAACACCCATGGACTATTTCACATTTATTTTTTAAGAAATCCCAAATGCAATCTAGAATGTGTGGCTTAAAGATGATTTTTTTTTCTGTTTTTCTTTTTTTGCATTAATGGAAAAAACTCAGCATCTCAAAATGTGAAATAGTCCATGTGAGTTTAATGCACAATATTTAGTTGGACTGATCTACTTCAGTAAATTGAGACAATGAAAGATTTTTCGTGTGTAGGTTCGTAGAGTAGCCAATTTTGCTTTTACTCAAGTTGTATGGCACATAAAAGTTAAGGTTTAAGTAAGTAAATGTAACTGGTCACTGCCACCTGGTTGACATCTACACATGAGTCACGATGAACTACTGACCGTGGCTTTAGTTGTGGTTTGTCCATGTTGCTTTCATGAGCCTGAACAAAGGTGCCAGTGTCTGGTTCCTATTGATTGAGGTTAAAGTTCCCGTGCGGTGTGTTCGGGTCCACCCTAATCACCTCCACCCCGTCTGATTGTAGGTCGTAGCAGGTTGGTTGGTCATTAGCTTTATTAAAGACTGTTCGGGACCCCTCCTTAGGCAACATGCTAACTAGAAAACTGAATAAAGGTTTCACGTTTCACAACAAAGGGGCTCATAGCTTTTAAGATCTCTGTCCTAATCTTTTAATCTGTTGTAGTAACTCCGCCTACTTATTCATTAACAAATCAGATTATGTGTTTTTCTTTTACACCTGACCCACACTCTAAATGCATTTGACATACAGTAAAATAGTGTTGACCGGGTCTTGACAGCAACTATTCTGTTAAATAACCACCCAGGACGTTTTGTGTAGTTTTGTGTAGTTACAATTCCTTTCCCAAATATGTTGATTGATTGTAGGTTCTAAATTATTTGACATTTTTGAGTTTTGAATTTATGCTGGTTGAAAAATTTAAATTATACTCACATTTTGGCAGGTTAGGTAATGATAATGTTAATCTCTTTATTCTTGTCTTTATTCTCTTTTCTCTGCCTAGTCTACTTGATTTTAAATGGCTTGGCTCCAGCCTGTTTACTGGACTTTGTTCTGTGGGCTCGATAAGGTCCACTAGAGTAGCTTCTCCACAGGACTGTATCATACCCATTCGCTGCTCAACATTTGGTCAGTCAGCATTCTCAGTAAAGCTGTGTGCTGTGCTGAGTTAACTGCTAAACTAATAAAAAGCTCTCAAATATGTAACCATGAATTATTGTTTGTCCACATTCTCATGGTACTGGCTTTGTTTATGTATGTGAGCTTTTTGTAAGATTGTTTGATGATTGATGTGTGTTTATGTTATAATTGTACATGGTTCCTTTTAAAATAAATAAAATAATAGTAATACTTAATAAAGTATAAAAAATGGTTCTAATAATACATCTTTATCTCTAGGTGAAATGAATACCAAAACAGCATGTTTCAAAGACCTCCGAGTGCAGGTGAACACATCTTACTGCAACTCGAAATCCAAACCGGTCACTGGACTTGTGCCCTGCAACACCCAACCATGTCCTGCCAGGTCAGTCTATTTTAACACCATACATATTACAGTAATGTGTTTCGTGTCTTGTCAAATTAATGATCTTTGAAGGGGCTAGGATTCGAAATATCACTAGTAATTATATTCAAAACTTAATAGTGTCAGTACTAATGTGTAGCCTGTAAATCACCACAAATGACCTAATGGTAGTTATATGCAATCTTTTGTAATAGGGCTATGTATTCTTTGATCACGCAGACAGACATATCCTAATAGTTGAAACTCGTATTCTTATTTATCATTATCTCTTTTAAGTTTGTGATCTAGTCTTTTTCCTTCCTTTCCAGTATGCTTTTCATCTTACCCAGTTGACATTACTTAAAAATCTGTCTTTTGGCATGTAGGTGTAAGACATGCTGTATATTAGTCCAGTCTAACCCTCCACTTCCCACGCTATCACCTAATCATACAGTGAATGAAGCTTGTCAGGCATTACTGACTGTATTCTCCACCCTTTTTGAGCCCAGAAAACCTGTTGTACAGTGACGAGATTATTCCCCTCTTTTGTAATGAAAAAGAGCATGCCCTTTGACCAACATATATTTGTGTAAAAAAAAAAACTGCAAAAGACATTCTGTTTGTGTTTTGAGCTCATAACTTCACTGACTGTCAGCAATGGTTAGCTTCTGTGTTTGCTTAAAATCACAGGCCAAAGACTTGCCAAATTCAGGAACCACAAGAGATACCATTATAAAAATGAGCATCTGAAGACCAATCCATTGGAAACTAGAGACATGATTAGGGAATACACTGCAGTAATATATACACTCCAAGGCCCACTTGCATGTTGTAGTGTTACCATGTGATAGATTGATTGGCTAGACAAAAGGAAACAATATGCAATAACTATGTTCAATTTTGCTATAGTGATTTGACTGGTGATCGTTTTAGAAAATTCTAAAATATCAAATACCAGGGCTAAACCCAGGCCTGAACTAGAACCAAACCATCTCCAGGACACAATGCAGGACCAAACCAGGACTGGACCTGGACGGGTGTTAAAATTAAACTAGATTTTGGGTTTGTTTGGTCACAATTCTTTTAAGGCTCTGATGGGGCATTCAATCGTGTAAATTTCTATCAGATAAAGACCAGAACATCTCGTTTCTCACCATACAACATCGTATTGACTGATATTGTGATATATTGTGTATTCCTACTGCTAATAACTCTGTTTTGGGTGGGATCCCATGTATGCTTGGCCCAGGACAGTCAGTTTGGTCAATGCACTTGCCCGGACATAGGATCAAAGATGTCCGACATCATTGGGTGGGGCAGTCTTGTTGACACTAAATGAGTGAGCACTGGGGAAATTTCCCTCCCATGTCTGCACTGCTCTGGAAACTGTCTCTAAGGGTAACGTTGAGGCCAGGAAAAAGTCAGTGACCTTTCAAGATAACAGTGGTCTTAATGAGATGGAGGTTTAAGATTGTGACTCCAGCTTACAGCTATTTGACACATGTTTAGACACCAGCTTCTTCAACATGACTGAAGTAATTTACATTTTTACATGATTTTTACTAAATAATACTATTTTAACATAAACACAAATATATTATGCAACTGTTAGATGTACAATAACCAGATGGTACTTTGTTTCTTTGGACGCCTATATTTATCTGGCTTACGACATCTGCTGTGTTGAGGCGTCAGTTCCACTGCTTCTCTTTCTGATTTTTCACATGTTCACGCTTAGTAATATTTTAAAACATCGGCCAAACGTTTGAGAATGATGCATTGATTTATGAGGAGTGAGGGCTTGGCTGCAACATTGACCTCATCTTCATCAGAGCTGAAAGCTGATGTCCAGGAAAAAGCATGTAATAGTAAATATTTGAATGTTGGATGGAATGGAAGATCGAAACTTGAGCAGCTAATGAAGCTTATGCGCAAATTCAACTGGAAGACTACTGGCAGCTGCTGCATCAACCGTTCTACCTGGAGCATCACCTGGAGCTCCTCCCTGCTCTCCTCCATCTGCACCTCCACCTCAGCCTATCTCCGCTCAGCCGGCTGCTTTTAAACCACCCAATTAACCACATCTTTGGCCACCCAGCTCATGCCGTGACCCTCCTCCACCCCATCACCACCTGAACTGCTCATCTGCATCATCCCTTCTGCCGCTACCGCTCTTCTACCCTCTTCACCTGGTCATCTCATGCCACCACCATTGTCTAGGCACGTCATACTCATACACGTTCAGCATAAATCTCCATCCACATGTCTTTCCTCCGGGGCCTAGGCGCCAAACGTGTATTTTATCATGCTCAATAAATTATCTCTAAGGCCTACCGGTTTCTGTCAGTCTCTCCAGGTTGAAATGGCTTTAGATTTACATTGAAATCAATATTCTGTTTTGTTGTGTTTTTGCTTAATTTATCTCAGGTCTTCAAATGAAAGTTGTCTTTACTAACTTTTCTATGGCATTAAAATTGGGTACAGAAATTGTGTATGCTTTGAGGTAACTGAAGTCTCTTAGGTTGTGATAGATAATGTAAAAATGTGCAGTAACAGTAATTAGTGGTGGTTGTGTAGATTTTCTTTATATGCTGAATATGAGTCTCACCCAGTTACATGATGTACATTTAAATAGTGGTTTTACAAATCAGTTATGCCACATTACACATTCATTATTTTCACATTTTATCACTAATGTACTGTGGTGTGATCACAAACATCAAAGAGAAGCAAGGAAACTCTTACTCACGGTTTGAGTTTTGCTACTACAAGATAAACAATCCATGCTTTATGTGGACATTTATAGCATGCAATCTTATAGTCATGATCTGGTAAACATGCACTGACTGGATCCTTCTGTAAGGCCCAGTCCCTATAGTTAAGTGCTTACTCATGTCTCAGGGTAAGCAGGTACAGTCGATGGATCTTCCTACTAACACATACCACAAGTCAGCATTTTCTCTTCTGTCTGCACTGTTTCCTTTTCCCCACTGATCTGGCTTGGTCATAATGTCATTAAGCGTTGTTGTCTGTTGTTCCCAGGCACACAAAGTCTGGAAGAGCGTTTAATCCTGGACGACTGGAGGCTATATAGATTGTATGCCTCTAAGATCTTTTTTGTGATCTGGCTATTCTTGTTCTATAGACACAAACAAAACAACGGTGTCCAACCAGACATATATGTGTTGGTGGGAAGTATCAAATTACCAGTACTCCAATACATTTACTTGAGTAACTTTTTGAATAAATGCTGCTTCTTGAAGTATTTTCATTGCACCAAACGTCTACTTGACAAATAGTGTTTGAACGTAACAATACTCTTACTTTAGTAACAAAACTCTCTCCACTGTACATTAGTATTATTATTATTGTTATTATTATTATTATTATTATTATTTGTCTTGTTACATTGTTTGTTTTTTCATTTACTTGAGTAGTTATTTGCTGCATTGCTCTTACACTTCTCTAGTAATACCATTCAGTACATTGTCTGTTTTCTGTCTGTCTCACACCTCTAGGTAATGTTTATGTTTTCCCTCTGTTTTAGGGTTTTTTTTGGTGTGAAATTCACCCCAGGATTCAGACATGAGCGTACACAAACCACTTTCAAGCAGCTCACCACACTGTATCTAGCACATTGACTCACTAATGGACTCTTATGTTTACACTGTGTTGTAGAAGCAGTGATAATTGTGGCTGTAAAGTCATCTGAAAACTGTTTACTCTCCCGCAAATCTCTCTCATTATCAACAGCTGCTGCTATTTTGGTTTGTTTAGTCAGCGTTCAGTTTTCAATTACTAACACTAAAACAATGTGTGTTTAAAGGTAAATAGTTTCACTTGGTGCCTAAATACAGAAAATACAGATAAAGATGAACAATGGAATAGTACATTTTACATAGTGGTTTGCAATTTGGGGAAGAAGGTTGTGGGATCTTTTTGGGTCGAGCTTACATGTCCTCCCTGTGTTACTGTGGGTTCTTTTTGTGTTCTCGCTGGCATTCGAATACATGCAACTGTGAATTTTTAAATGTAAAAATTGCTCCTCAAAGAATGTGAGAGTGAATGCCTCTGCGTAAGCCCTGCGATTGTCTTGTGTGTGTATACCACTAAAGGATCATAGCTGTTGGGATGGGCTCAGGCACCCATAACATTGGCAGAAAAATATTTATGACTGTAATAATAATTTTGTGAAATAATTATTCGTTATAAACAACTGTGGGGTTAAATTCAAGAAAGAGACATAAAAATGCAAAGCCCAGATTTAATCTTCCCATAAAACATTTATACTGATTGTATTGGCTTCAAGTCTTAGTTATCAATTATCTTTGGTTTGGTCAAAAGTGTACTTCTTCTACTATTTCATTGTTTTAAATATGTTTGGCTAACCTACATTTGTTGCTGCATATGTAGAATTTTTATTCCATCAGAAGCACATGTATCTTAGCGTATACAAGTCCTTCTTCTGTATAAACTGTGAGCTGAGGGCTCCTATGTGCCGGACACACTCAAAAGTGCATTCAAAGCAAAACCTGCGTGTGTTTATCTCAGACATACTATTCTGAGCACTCGTTTTGCTGTGTCCACATTCAGAGTTGGAGTGGCACTGACATTACATCATGGAAATTGCTGTTTGATGATGGTCACTCCCATTTAGAGCATGATATCATCTGATGCGTGTGGGAATCCATAGATATATAAAAGGAGTATTACCCAGACATAAAAAGTCACACACAGTGGCACAGCTCACAGGTTATTTAATGCCCACGGTGCCTCTAGACAGCATCGTTAAGACCATGGGGGCTACTAGATACTACTTCAATCCTCAGTAAATGTGATCTCTGCTGCTTCTAAAGTGTGAGCCTGACTCATCTTCCACTAACAGGCTCACTAAAAGCAGCCAAGATCAAAAGGTGACCTTTAATTAACAATGATGGCATTGATTTATGTAAAGTTCTGTTGGACCTAGATCATCAGTGCATGGGACTCATACTGTTTTACCTTGTTTGAGTGACTTCTTATGTTTTACAATATAAACAGTGCAACAGAAATGGTAATGCTGGACATACACACTTAAACTTACATCTTCCTTTGATGAGACTTGTGTATCTTCCTGGTGACAAGTCATAACTCAAGACCAGATGGAAAAACTCAATGTAGCTTAAGCTGTGCAAGTATACACTGAGAGCTTCTCACTGTCAGTCTAAACATTCCAAGTCATTTTTACCATGCTTACTGCAAACACTACTACAGTATGGGAATGCATTTACATATACTGTATGTAACAGTACACAGAGTTGTCTGCAGAAACATAGGGTTTACAAAGAGATGTTTGGACCAGGTGCAATGAAGATTCAGTTTCTGCACCTGACATTTAGAGTAAAGTGTAGAAGAGGCTTTCAGAGGGAGGGGTTTAGGGACAGGGATATTAGTATAGTTTCCAAAATAACTAATCATGTCCCACATGTACCTAGTATAGGCCTTTTGGAATGGGCATTTGCTTCACATTAAACCATTATATAAAGCAATGCTTACTTATTACTGTATACAGAATAGATAAGTGACAGATATGGTAGTTTTCCAGGTTTACCTGTAGAATCAGTTACTTTTAATAACAGGCCCAGGGTTACAGTATCTAATGCTGGAAAATGAACTTGAGTCCAGCACTTTTATCCATCACCATCACCTTCATATGTTGGGTGTGGGCGCTTTTCCGGAGTTTCATAATATTTGTCAATGTTTTGGCTCTGATGTGACAGCCATTACAATGTGTGCAAATTAACTAATTGGGACGTTCAATTCTATCATTGTGTTGTGTGGTGTGATCTTCCACAGGTCTGTCCCAATACTGGATTGGAAAAAGGATTGTTATTGACTCATCAGCTTGTATGTGTTGTTGCAGCTGGTCTGTGGGAGAGTGGGGGATGTGCAGCAGGAGCTGTGGAGGTGGGGAGCAGACTCGACAGGTTCAGTGTTCACAGAAAACCAGCTCCACCAACACGGACCCTCTGACAGACTCGGAGTGTCCGCAGCCCGTCCCACTCAGGAGGCAGAGCTGTAACACCCACAACTGTCCGCCTACATGGACAACTGGGCCATGGTCTCAGGTAGGTTTAATCGACAACATCCCTTAATTTTATAACAGTGACCTCAGTGCTTATAAAATGTGTACTTTATGTGCCCACTGAGCCAGTTCATATTTTATTCTCCTTCCAGTTTCATTGTGTATGACAACATATCCCACCATTTCACATCTACTCTTTTTTCGAGGGGCATGTGTTTTTATAATGTGATCATATAAACTAAAGTGTTGTTTAAGGCTTTGTTCAGGTGTAGAGTGTTAACTGTAGAGATTACTAAATTCACTGATGCATTACATTAGTTGCATTTAAGACCCACACACACCCACTGCTTCCCCTCTTTAGATTAAGATGGATGCCTCTAATTTTGTTCACAGTGTTCTCGTAAATGTGGCAATGGCTTGAGGAAGAGAACAGTACTTTGCACAAGCACCAACCCGGGTTCCCAGACTCACACTGTGCCAGACAGTTTGTGTGTAGGCCTGCCAAAGCCCACCAGCCAAGAGACCTGCTTTATAAAGCGCTGCCAGAAACAACGCAAGGTCCAGTGGTTTGTCTCCACCTGGCAACAGGTAATGTGAGAGCTGAACATTTAACTGACTGTAATTCACTTAACTAAGCTGCTAACATTATTGTTTATTTTGTTTTTTCCAGTGCTCCGTTACATGTGGCCGTGGCTACCAAACCCGATTCATCAAGTGTGCAGAGAAGGTGTGTATTGTTACCTTTTTATGTATAATTTATTCTTGCTTGGGATTGCATTAATTTCAGACTAAACTGCTATGGTATCCACAGGACACTGCAGGAAAATACAGAGAACTTGCTGACAAGAAGTGCCAGCATGTCCCTAAGCCAACAGTAAATCTACAAAAGTCTTGCATACTGCCTGACTGTCCAGTCCGAACCACCCCAGCAATATACAGGTGGAATACCCACCGACACTCTTTACCTCCTCAGCCTCTTCCTGCCCCTGCACAGATACCTGAATGGTACCCATCAGCCTGGTCTCAAGTAGGTTTTGAACTTTAGAAATATATTGAACTATGTGATTTGAAATATTCAAATACACATGCTTATTTGCAGTGTACAGTGACATGTGGAGGGGGAGTGCAGCTCAGGTCGGTCCAATGCCTTGTCCAGGGTAAACCCTCCACTGGTTGTTCCATTCTATCAAAACCTTTGATATCTCAAGCCTGCAACACTAACTTCTGCCCACAACCAGAAAAGAAAGGTAAGACTATAAGGCACAAAGAAAGTGCAGACCTCCGCCAAGGCAGCTCATTTCAAACCTGCAATGTGGGCAAAAAACAGGACTTTTGGTGAAGTTAAATCATTCAGAATTATTTTTTGTCATCGTGGCCCTCAGTGAAAAAAGTTTAACCCAATATTTCTAAACTATAAGGAACTAAATGAGTTTAAAATGAAAAAAATATGCAAATCAAAATATATTCATCGATAAATATTCAAAAACTACCATTTAAAAGGGACAGAAGTCTTTCTAAAAAAATATTGCAGTGAACGCTGTAAAATTATGGAACAATTTTAACAAAGAAACAAAAAAAAAATAAAGGTCACATTAAATCAAGTGTATTAAATATGTATGGAACTGTAAATTCTGAGGAATGAATGTGGCCAGGTCGCCATTGTATATGGGAATTGGTTCTCAATTGGCTTACCTGGTTAAATAAAGAATAAATAAAAAATAAAAATAAGATAGTGTGGCAAAGTTTAAAAATCAGATCAGGAAAGTTATGATAAATTCAGTTAATTATATCGGCGAAAACAGCGTGTCGCCGATATTATGGAATCACGTCGGTGTTCGTCCGCGTCCGCGTCCGCGTCCGCGTCCGCAGATCCTAGCTGTGAACGCGATAACTCAAA
>JAVQKC010158521.1:0-13305 GCA_036025475.1 Philypnodon macrostomus
ATATTTAGAACAAGACCAAAGTAGGATGAAAATTTGTAAAAATAATTAATAGGCACTATAACGTATCATTTTTTCAAAACAAAAACATAAATGTATACAAAAGGTATTGCTGGGTTGCAACTACTTGACCCAAAATCCAGATGGAGGGCAGGAAGTGCTAAACGCCACAATTCGCAAGTTTTACTCCGCGTTTAGGCGTCTTATATCACAAACTATTCAGTCCTTCAGACCTGCTACTCAGCTAGCCAAAAGGCATAGAAACCTTTACATGCCTAGGACTAATTTTGTACATGGACTCATCAACAAACCTGGGTCTAAAGAGACACTGAACAGCTGTCATTTTGACCGAGTGATGCTAACTGTAATGATATTGTAATGACCCAATATTATTCCTGTTAAACTGAGGCTGTTCTGTCAGTGTGGTTAAATTACTAGTGTCTTTGAATGCCTGTTTACTTTGGTTGCTATGATAAAGACTTGGATTATTCACTGTGATTGGTTATCTGAGAGTGTTCTTCTTCTACTGTTACTGTAAATTTTGCAAGTATGTTATGCACTCGGTTCACTTTCAAGCAAACTAATTATTTTCTTTTGGTGTTGGTTATGGCCTAGTAGCCTGTGTGAAAGACTGGCAAATAAATAACCAAGAAATACAGCGTGTTTTCCTTTACACCAGAACACTACAATATATCAATGAATGCAGCTAATGCTAACACAACTGCTACATATACAGCTGTATTATGGTAGATTAATAGCTCAAAATACTTCAAATAACATTTACATTCTAACCATATTCTCAGAGATTTTGTTCACTAATTTATTTTATAAAAACCCATTGAGATTAATAATCTCTTTTTCAAGGATGTCCTGGCCAAAATGAAGAGCAGCACTAAGTGCTGTGTCCCTCTACATCAGAGCCATAGTTTCACAGTGTAATTCCAATGAACCAATCTAATGTAGTTTAGAAAGCTAGCTAATACGGCTGGACAGTAATAAACTGCGTCGGAGTGAGGATATTTTTTATTAATAGTTCATTACATTATACATATTTATTAATACACATTCTTACGCTATATAATTGTGACATGGTAAACAGCAGCCTTTTATAACACAAGTGTAGTTATTTGTCTCCCGGTTTAATTTGTTATGACAGCTGTAAACTGTATTTAGACAGCGTTTATCATGGAGCGTTTACTTCCTGAACCCCATCTCCTTTTTGTGGCTCTGTCAGCTGCAACACAACAGTTCATTAATTTATTTGAATTTATTTGACAGCTCTTTTGAAGATGATTTTAATCTGTTGCCATATAGATTTCAGTCTATTATTGTTCCTTAATCGCTCTATCCGATAGAAGGGGATAGAAATTATGGTATGAATGACATTTTTCAGACGATCAGGTCAATCTGAAAGCCAATAATCTATTTTAAAGCATTTCTCTGACAGTGGACCAAGAGCATACAATAAATGGACTACTATTGGAGTCATTACCTGCTAGGTAGCTAGGATAAATCATGTTATTAATATTGTAAATTTTGTATGTAATAACCAATAGGAAATATGTTATTAGCCAAGTTATACATTATTTCATTAAAATGTCATATCTATAGGAATCCACTAGAGGGCAACAGTGAGCTATTTTTGGAACGGCTGAAACAGTATAACGCAACAAGACAGCTGTATTCATCCCAACGCCTTCTAATTAATGTTAACTTTTGTTCATTGTAGAAAACATGAGTGTGTACACAGATCCACAGCCATTCAGCTCTAATAATAGTAATAATAATAGTAATAGAAAACTGTTGTGTTGTTTAGCTCTAAAAAAAGAAAGAAGTGCTCCTCAGAGAGTCACCCTGACTACCAGAACTCTATTCTACAATTAATGCTGCTTTTAGCTGTATCCCACACACCTTAATTTCCAAAGTGATATCTTTTTTCTGTTCTATCTCTGAGTTAAACCACCACCCCGAAATATAATATAATGATTATTTTTAGCAACCTTTTGTGAACTAATGACTATTTTTCCTTTGAATTCCTCTCATAAAAAGCATGCGCGTAAATGAAGTGGTAGAGGGGGATGAAAGGTAGCTGACGTCAGGTCTAGTTGGCATGCCAACTTAGAGCATGGTTTACATCTAAGAGTAAAAGAGCACCTGGGTCTGTTTCAGGAGGTAAAACAGTGGGGTGCAGATGGTTTTGTCGTGACACAATACAATACATTTGACAATACAATATTTATAATAGTATCTGATATTTGAGCAGGTCGCAGGCCAAGTGACTGATTGATTGAATTAGCCGTCAGTGATAACACTGTTTGCTTGATATCCAAAAAACAAGGCGTATTGTTGCTCTTTTAGTGCCTCCAAGGATAAAGATGTGATAATGAACCACAGTTGGAAAGTCTTCGTGAAAATGCAACGAGGCACCATGGCAACATTGGGGGGGGGGTTACCCAGGAAACGACCGTTGTCATGGAGACTGCATCACAAGGCGGGTTCAACTGGAGGAAGGTGGGACATGGCACTCGCACCCTTTTGTTTTGTACATGACCTCAAACACAGTATAAGCTCCATTAGGATCACACACATCACATATCCAGTCAGTATTGCTTCATTGTTCCTTTTATTTCATATAGGCTATGTGGTAGATCTGAATAAAAATACAATTTACAAAAAGCTCAACATATGATAAGCATTTCCATATAGAGCACTCTGGATACCTGAAGAATATTGTGAACAAAACCACAGGTTATGATATTAAATATAACCTACACAGTTATTTCGGCTATATAAATTCCATAGTCTATTAAGGACATTACTCGACACAGAATCTCGTCTTCCCACTAAGCACAAGACAGTTTTTGATTGGCAGATGCAATATAGTAGACAATAGGCTACAAGTGTATCCCACCAGAAATACCAACAACTTCAGCAGTAACATCAAGATATGTAGGCAACATGTGGCAATAAACACTGATCAAATATCTCTTTAACAGGCCACTTACTCAAGAAGAGGGTGGTTCTCAAAAGGTAAACATAGAATGTTTACCTATTTAATATAGATACTAACTGAAGTATAGAAATAATCTTGACTGTATGACTTCAATGTTTTTTTCTTCTCGCATTGTACCACTAGATGGACTCATAAGAATCTACAGCATTATGCATAATCCTTTTTATAATTATAATTTAGTAATTGAGAATTTTAGTGAATCACATTTACATTAGTGGTGTAGCATGTTTGAATGAAGTAAGGCATAAACCAGTAAATAAACAGAGGTTTTGAAATGATAAAGATAAATGGTTGTTGGGATGGTATTGATTCAAATAATAGCAACTGTAATTCAGGAATAATTTCCATTAGCCAGAGGTAATTTAAAAAAGTAGAATTTGCAGCCTTAAACTCCAGGTGAATATTAATGTTGATCCGTTATTGATCTGTAATCACTTGTCACAAACATTTATTAACTCTTGGCATGTAGCCTTTACTGACAACAAATCAAGCCATGTTCTCAAACTGGCACTAAAATCCACCGTGTTGGCTAGTGGTTGGTTTCCATTCTTCAGAACCATAATATTTAAACGCAGTTTGCAATTATGGCATATTTATGCTTGCCATCACAAAGCAGTCATGGCCAATATACAATAAAAGGATCAAATGTAAAAGGAAAATGTTAAAACATGTAGTAGATTGTTATCTTGGTCATTTTATTTAATTTGTATTTTCACAGTGTTTGTCTATATTTTGGTGAAAAGATAAAGCTTTATTTTTGCTGCTAAAATTAGAATTAGCATCCAATTGGGTTGTATTCTCTCCTATTAGCAACAAAGCAAGACAGAGTGTCACTGACTCCACCTGTCGGTGAAATGTGGGAACAGACAGATTAATTTCAGGAGTCATGTTACACCATTACGACCTCGTTACAATTGTGCCAATAAAAAAGTTGTTTTAAATCCTAAATGTTTACCTTTTTGATTTCAGGGAATACACACTGCCCTTAAACGAATATGTGCTCCACTTAAGTTATTAATACTAAAGCTGGGGTGATCTTTCACATTTGGTGTTAGAATAAATGACTCATTAAAGCAGATATTTACGCAGCTGTTATCCACAGATATGGACGTATACACATCACGTTTGGTTATATAAAAATATTATTATAGATACGAGAGTTGTCATGCTCCATAAATAATTTACACGTCTGTGAATATCTTTTTGATATTAACGCAGTTCTGGGTGTTCTCTGTGCTGTAGTTAGACTGTTTGAACGTGCTGTCCTCTATCACCATATACTCCGACTTGCTCAGAGACGAAGAGCTGCACGAGCCTCGGTGCTCTTCGGGAGGGAGGTGCTCGCAGCTGGCCGTGTGCACATAAAGGGGCTGCTCCTCTCCATCCGTCTCTCTGTGATAGAAGTAGTTAAAGTTGGACACAATCACAGGCACGGGTAAGGCAATGGTCAGTACGCCAGCTATTGCGCACAATGAACCCACAATTTTCCCCCCAATAGTCACCGGGTGCATGTCTCCGTACCCCACAGTGGTCATGGTGACCACTGCCCACCAAAACGCGTCCGGGATGCTAGTAAAGCTAGACGTGGGGTCGTCCGCCTCTGCAAAGTAAACCGCGCTGGAAAACAAAATAACTCCAATAAAGAGAAAGAATATGAGCAAGCCCAGTTCCCTCATGCTCGCTTTGAGCGTCTGCCCCAAAATCTGAAGCCCTTTAGAGTGGCGTGAGAGCTTAAAAATGCGGAAGACTCTGACCAGTCTGATAACTCTAAGGATGGCCAGAGACATCGCCTGTTGCCCACCGTTTGTCTGGCTCTCGGCCAGCTCCGTCCCAAGTGTGATAAAGTATGGGATAATGGCCACGATGTCTATGATATTCATAATGTTTTTAGAGAAGGAAGTCTTGCTGGGGCAGGCGAAAAACCTCACCAACAGTTCGAATGAGAACCAGATGATACAAAGCGTCTCAATCACAAAGAAGGGGTCTGTAAATGGATTGGGGCCCGAGGTGGTTGTGCCGTTGATAACGGGCGCCACTGTGGCTTGCTCCCTCTCGTCCCTGAACTCCGGCAGAGTTTCCATACAGAAAATAACAATAGAGATGAGAATGACCAGCACCGAGACGATGGCTATGCCCCTGGCTGGCCCTGAGCTCTCGGGGAACTCAAACAAGAGCCAAATCTGTTTTTGGTAATCATTCTTTGGCAGTACGCGCTCATCTTCTTTTATGAATCCCTCGTCCTGGCGGAATTTCTCCATGGCTTCCTCTCCAAGTTGGTAAAACCTAATCTCTTCAGAGAAAATGTCAATGGGCACATTGACTGGTCTGCGGATGCGCCCGCCGGACTGGTAGTAATATAGGATGGCATCAAAGCTGGGTCTGTTTCTGTCAAAAAAGTACTCATTCCGCAGTGGGTCAAAGTAGCGCATTCTCTTCCTCGGGTCTCCAAGCAGTGTGTCCGGGAACTTGTTGAAAGTTTTCAGTTGGGTCTCGAAGCGTAAACCCGAGATGTTGATAACCACCCTCTCGCAGCATCCTTGGTGCCCGCGCTGGTACCGCTCCACGGGCAGGTCCTCCAGCATGTTGTCCGCCGTCATGACGCCCCGCTCCGCCTCGTCACCCCGGTCTTGCGTCGTGCTGCCCCTGTGCCTGCTGGACGAGGGCGAGTGGATTCTGTTGGGGGTGTGGTGGTCCATACAGGTGGTCTACAGAGTCCGGAGGGGCCCAGCCAAAGCCCAACAGCTTTGGAGAGCCGAGCGCGGCGCCGCTTACATCTCCACCATCCGTCACCTCTCTGTGGTTGCACACTCTGCTTCAGTTTTTAACAAACACGCGGACACCCGCCCACCACGCGCATATGTCTGACATACGTCCAGCAACAGCCACCCAATAGGAAATGAACCCCGCTCCGCTCTGCTTCACGAGAACAACAACATAAACACCTGTTTGATCCAGCGCTCTCAGCCTTAACACGTCTCACATAATAACGACAAGACCAATTCTTGTGTTTTTTCATCCCGTCTTTGATATTTTTTCAATTATTCCTTTCCATTCTTTCTGTTTTGTCTCCTTCCTCCTCCATCGTTTTTTGACTTTTGTATTTATTTTTAAACAATGTAAGAAGAAAAGGAGTTTAATGACAAGGTATCAGTGAGCTAATCTATGTCACTTTTCGACTGTCTAACAAATCCTTTAGGCAAATACTATGAGCATTATCACTATACACTGATGTATATATATATTACTGATACACATTTAAGACAGACTCCCTATGGATGTGTGCACCACTCGACTGATCACTGTGGCGTAAGTTGCTTGTGGGGGAGGTGCTGCTCTCCATGGTGCTGAAAACAAGGCTTGCAGGCAGGACCACTTGTGGCTCAAGGTGTACCCTCTCTAAACAACAAAAGCAGGCTGCTGCTGGCCAACATCATTATTAAAACACTGAAGACTGTGAATCATTTATCAATCTATCATATTTATGTTCATGTTATAATGTGAGAAAAGATGGACGGAACGGAAATACCAGTGTCGTTAATTCATACTGACAGACTTCAAAGGCTTGCTTCATTGTGGAATAACAGTCGGATTAATGAGACCTGATCAAAATAAAGCTGCTGCACTGACACCACGACAAACCCAAACAAGAGGATGTTTTTTCACTCTCAACAACAAAACATCCTGTTAATGCTCTGTGTGGTTAATTTATAGAAAAAATATTATAGGATAAAATAAAAATGGGGAACAGATGTAAACCCTTGCTATATCAAAGTGCAGGTGTGTACCAAAGGCAATCCATCAGATGACTAGATTATATCTTAAATTCATACATAAATTCACTGTCACACACAGGCACCCTAAGTTTACAAATAAGGTACTGGTGCATGGCTACCAGGAGGCCACAGTCCACAAGAAATGAGAATAAAAGGAGTAAAAATAGACTGTAGTACTTTATATGTGCAACTAATTTGTAAATAAATAAATTATTACAAGAATTCTCATCAAATTGCTGTAATTGAGAGCAAAGTACTCTGGGGTGGATCCCGCACAGACAAAATAATAACAGTGATTATCAACTTGCTAGAGATGTTCAATGTCTAAATTAATAAATGAAGTAACCCACACCCAGATTATATTCTTACCTTGCTATGCAAAGACTATGCAGGTCTGTATATGGATTTAAAAGGTGAGAATAAAAGAAAATAACCAGACACATGAATATATATAAACTCAGAAGTATTCAGACATGCATTTTAAAAGCCATTCCATTTTTGGAAAGTTATACTTGTGTTCTTGTCATATCAGAATTGCATTATTATAAACTGAAACCTGCACTATACTGCATATGTAGTATTTGAATGTCTTGAAATTGCCCCAATGAAGAGTGTGTGACACTGACAATATCACAAATCATCACAATTACAGATTTTCTATCTTTACGACATAATTAGTCACACAAATTTAAATAATTAAATGGACCCTCTAATCGACTTAACTAAATGTTAAGAGACACACCAAAATCCATTTCAACATTATGCGGTCTTCAATGAATATTGTATATTTGTCATTGCTTGTTAACTGAGTCAAGCTGTAGAAAACTGCAAATTTGAAATTAATGTATTTTTGCATTCTGATTACTTTTTCTGTGATACTATTGATCATGTAATTCCCAGGGCCAGGGTTAAAGACAGACTTGTCAATAATGTCATTGACTATTCTTTCCATCTGATTTGTCTGTTCCTGATAACATACCACAGTGAAAGAGATCTATAGATGTAAACTGTTTCAGATTACAATATAATCACTGTTAATGTAATACATTTATGTTTTCAAGTGTTTGGTAAAAGAAAAATAATTAAGTTATATAATTTCCGGTTTCTCAACTAGGGACTATTTTTCACATTAAATGCAGAGAAAGCAAAACATATTAGCGATGAGGATTAAAAGCATAGACTATTTTCGTGTTGATCGCTAGGCCACTTAGTGCTGTAACAGGGCATGAAAACAGAGACAGATTTAACAGTGTAGGCCACGGGTAGAAGGAGCACAGCTTTATTTCAGACCAGTTATCAAACAGCCCCTGCCTATATCTCTATATACCCCCTCCGTCTTATTTACCTTTACCCAATTCACATTCCCGTTAAAAATAAAAGCCCACAATAAATTTTGTTTAAATTCACTCAAGACATACAGTAGATGCAGCTTGTAAACACAGACTGATTGAGTGGATCAGGTCCTGACTCCCTGCTCAGCTTATGAGAAAATACCATTTTGATTTGCTCTCAGAGATGAACCTTAGATGCTATAGAGGCCAGGGGATAACAATAATTGATGGCAGGGGCTGCAGATTGAGTCTTCTATATGCAGGGAACAGTGCTCTCCTGATTACATTGTTAGGCTGTGAATACATGTGCGCCTTGCGGGTTTTGAGAATGAAGATATCTGAAATTCACATGTAGATAATGTGCATTGTTACAGTGGAAGGTTTGCCAAGAGATCAATAATATATCCTCAAAATCCACAATGGGACTGGGAGATATATTATCTTGGTAAATACTGGTCAATGGATTTCCCTAGATAGACGCAGATCACAAGCCATCTTTCCACAGGGAAATGTAGTCCATTACAGAACTATCTTATGCAAACAGGCAGTTATTTATGTGAACCTCCAGAAATGGAGCCGATGAAAGATACACTTTATCAGTGTGGGAAGTTAAAAATGTACTTATTAACACTGGCAGAAGCTAGAATTTTACAAACGACATAGTACATCTGGACAGGGTATTTGATTTAATAATCCCTCCCAAAAGACATTTAAGACCATTTTTCATTCTATGATATTGCTGACAGCGGCGGGAAAGAGGGCTGGTTTCTCTCTGACAAAAAGACAAAGCTCGCTGTTTGAATAATGAGGACCCAGGATTTTTCTGTCGTTTCGCTCTAGCTCGAAGGCACGCACCAGCTGATCGATAAAGACAGAGAGTGAGAGAGCAGGGTCTATCGATCAGGCTGTATTGGCTGTGACCGCTGCCAGCGCACAATCATTACATAGCCACCCTGTCCACACGGTCCACGACAACAGTTCACACAAGTCAAGGTGAAGGTCAAGGTCACTTGTTTACCTTTCTACTTAGGATGTACAGCAGCAGATACAGGGGTTAAACGAGCAATATAACGGTCAATATTAGGGTCAGATGATACTGGAATAATGATGGTGATCACTGATATGTGAATAACAAGTTGAATTAGTTGACTGATCTTTCATAAGGAAACCAAACACCAGTGTCTCAAGAGAATTACATATCTCCACTCTCCACACACCTTCCTCAGTGGAGAGCCATCCCCACTTTTTAGTAGAAGTGGTCTAACATCTCCCATACTTCTGCCCAATTTGATTTTGTCTAAAACCCGGTGGGCCAACTTTTGTATTCTTTTGACCAAGACACAACAAAGGAAATTGCTTTAATCTTTAAGTACAGTAGACAAGAATAGAAGATCTTTCTTGAGTAAAAAAAAAAGACAAAATCTGCTCTGTCAAGCCACAGTACAAATTGTGATATCTTTGCAAACATTAGTATGTTGCACATGCTGCACACGTCACCAAGTTGTTTTACCACCAAGTAAATGTAAGCAGGCAAGCGCAAACCGAGTGTGACACACATGGAGGACGGCAGGGAATTCATCTCAGTTTCATCAAATCTGGAGCCTTAATGTTGCAGTCATAATTAAACCGGTAAAGGAGGTGACATTTTGTAGTTAAAAAATGCTATTTAATTATGTTTGTGCCACTCACTGCCAGACATCAGAGTTACAGACTAATACATATTTTAACTGTACCACTCCCAAACAAAAATTCCCCTGATTAACATCCAGTGACCTTTACCAGGGCAGATTGTATCGCATATAAATTTGTAATGAGGGACCGCTCTAATTTGGTCCATAATGACATTAGAGGTCCAATTGTGAGCCCAGTTTTCCTTAGGGACCTGACAAGATGTGATGCTAATGTCAGGAATTACAGCACTGCGTTTGACATATGAGGCGCAAAATTGCTATTCCAAACAGCATACCTGCTGTGATATATGAAGGTCGTGTCCAAGGAGGAGGCATATGTTGGGAAAAGATTCTAGCCCCTTGGATTAGAGCCCTCCAGAGGGAAGAGCTCTCTGGCCCCTGCATGGCATGCTGTTACTATAATGGATCAGTCGGGTTATAGGGAAAGACCCCCCCGGAGCATCAGACCACTGCTTTATGTGTCACCAGGGATGACACTGTTTTCAGGAGAAAAGGAGGGGGGCATTGGATTGCATACTAATGAAGTTGTTGATTGTAAACTGGTTTTATCAATACAGATAACACTCACAGACTAGAGGCAGTGGAGAACAGAGAGCCTTACAGAAGCATTACAGTTCATTACGATCTACACAGTGATATAAATCAACACAGAAACAATGTATTTGTTCCTTGTTCTATTGGTGTTTTTTTTAGTGTTTGAGTTCTTACACTATAGAAAAGAATCCATTAATTACATGAATTCAGACAGTGATCCAACTCCACACTCATAATGAATAATCTTCCTTAGCACTTTACTAACCTTTTATTCAACAAAACATATTCTGAGAATCACAATTAGTGTAGTCATTGGGCCAGTCCCATGCTCAAGCATAAACAGAAAGGATCATGTCAGGAAGGCTATTCAGTATCCTATGCCAAATGAACAGGTTAATCAGTGCTCAGAAGGCAGATGAGTTTCTGAATTGACCACAGAAACCTGAAAGGAAAAGGTCTTGCTAAAAGACCAACAAAAACAATCCATTGTAGGTTTAGCATAGATTCTTGCTCCAGTTTTTTTCTTTTGTAATGCTTATAAAAATCTCCCCTGAATTATTTCTGTAATCTATCAGGCTTGCACGTCCCTGCAGAGAATGGCACAGGAGACATCTTTGAAGTGCGTTCCACAGTTTGTAAGGAGCAGATGGGCTGACTAATGTAACTCCTGACAGGTGCTGTGTGTGTCTTGATGCCAAGGCACAGCAAGAGATGGCACCAAAACAATAGGAACCACCAGCACCACCAATATGGCATAAAGTCAATTCAAATGGGAACCACAATAAACAACACCAGGCATATGTGGATGTAATCTGATATACTTGTTTATGTTTCAATCTGATGTTGTGTTACTGATACAACAGCAGCACAGCACAAGAATACAGCGCAATACAATCCAGACAAAAGCAAGCATAGGAACAAACCAAGAATGTGATTTAGCTGTACCAAACACATACTTTTGCTTTGACATTGTATGCACAGTCATGCACTTGGAGGCTGCCAAAGTGCCAGTTAGCATGAAATTATGGATTCCCAAGTCAAGTACTCCAGAGGCACACTGACCTTTCGGGGAGAATTTTTATGAGCAGAATACATAAATGGTCTTTCCTATAAACTGTACTAAAATAAATTAAAATGGACAACAAATGTTATGATAGTGTGATGATTGTGTACTCTTGAGTAAGCTCTGTACCGGTATGGGATTTGACTTTAATATGCAGAAAAACATGAGCCTAGAAAATGCCCTGTAGACAGAGTCTACTGGCTGCTGTAAAGCTAGAATTTATTTAACCAGTAGCTCTGCAGTAGGCAAACATATGCATGAAACATTAAAAGGTATACGGGTAGATGTTTAAAACTATTAAAATATTTTAAAATATTACTTTAAAAAAACTTTACTGTGCATTAGAGGGCTATTAATAACGTACAATATATAATATTCATAAATCTGGGACTCTGTGGGATCTATAAACAATCAACCAATAGTAGACCTTGGGGGTAAGGCTATTCATGGTTGATCAAGATAATCAAGTATATTGGAATAAGGAAGTGCTTTGTTGTAAACATTAGCTCTGCTATGGCAACAACAGGCACCTTAATTAGACACAGTAGGATTTCTAAGGGTTTTTATATTGCTAACAAGCACCCCCATGTTTTTGACCCCTATGAGACCCTGGACAGACTTACTTGGTACAGTGATTCTCCACATTTTACTCTACATAAAATATGATTATGTTCCCATGTTTGTCATGGGAAATCTTAGACCTTAGAAATCGCACAATGTCTGATTAAGGTGCTCGTTGGTGCTATATCAGTTATGGCAGACGTATGGGGGTGTTTCACCAAAATATACCTTGCAGTTAAGTACAACAATGTAGGCCTAGTTATAATAAAGTCATTCTTTATGGATTTTTGTTATATTTAGAGATGCTAATTGCAATTAGCATTGATGCTAACAGTGCTCTTAGGGTGCTGAGTTACAGTAATGGTACACTTATATTGGCAAGTGACTCAGAAGTAGTCTTTATTATGTTCAAGGCTGTTTTATTGTTGAGTGACATTGACAGACACTAGTTTCTGAGTTGTTGCAAACGTCTATTATACCTTTAAATAGAAAAACACTGTGCAGATACCACTAAAAACACATTACTTTCTCTCATTGAACCTTGTTCTTAGACACACAATAAATGTTAAAATTTATGATGTTAGGGCTCAAATGAAACAATCAATTCTTATTTTAAATATATATATATTGAAAATGTGAGAGAAAAGCTGAGTTTTATATGGGATAACATCGACAACATCTATATTGAATATTGACACTTTTTAGATATTTAGTATTTTTCCTAATACACTGCAAAAATATCAATCCCCAAGACATGTTATAGTGGTTCTAAAAAGTGTAAAATGATTACTTTAAGTAAAGGAAATCTCAGTTTTATATCCATTTTAAATGGGAATGGGAATGGGAATGCCTGGCCATTTTGATTCATTAAATTTGAACATAACGTTTCAAACAAAGGCTTGATATAAACTAGGCCTGTGCTGTCGTCCCCGACAGCAAGGTGTATATTGGCGAAACGGCCCCATACGTCTGCCCCATACGTCTGCCCCATTAGTCTGCCCCATACGTCTGCCCCATAAGTCTGCCCTATACGTCTGCCCCATAAGTCTGCCCTATACGTCTGCCCCATACGTCTGCTACAACTGTCACCAACGGGCACCTTAATCAGACTTAATTCCTTAATTCTAAGGGGTTAATTCCTTATTTCTAAGGGTTTTAATATTGTTAACAAGCAATTAATAGGCCCCGCCCCCAAACCATGATAAACATGGGAAGTGTCTATTTGACTTTTTTGATTTGTCTGGATGTTTGTGAAGAATATTTTTGCCAAATTTGGAAAATTCCCTAAAACTACATTCTTCTTTCAGTCTATAGGGGGTGCTATAGAGGTAACTGCCATCAT